>NQII01000044.1:1711034-1730194 GCA_002778355.1 Clitarchus hookeri
CCCCCTTCTCAAGCTTCGTATATCTCCTTCGCTCCATGGTTCTTTAACAGTAAAACATAACAATGCTCTCCCCACTCCTTAACAACAGAACCCGTTTTGTTCCCTGCAACAATGTAACAACAACACACATCATATATTCCTCTAATGTAATTGTCCGCTAAGCCGTTGTCTTTTAATGTAATGTTTGTGAAGGACATGTATTAACTTGGCTTTTAGTTGAACAATATTCCTTACATATCCGTGAGAAGGTCGTACAGCCATTTCGAAACACGAGTGTCTGTACTGAGACTATTTTCCAGAAATTATTACCACTCATTTCATTTCCTGGAAGTTTTTTAAGTGAATATATTTTTTTCGCTTCTACCAAAAATATTTACAAGGCTCACGTAAGCAGTTTCATGAATTAAATATTTGCAACTATTTCTCTTAGTTAATCGCCTTCGGAAGAAAGAAAGGATTACGAGACAACATTCTTGTCAGCGTGTGTATCGGCGAACTGTTGCAAGGTACTCTGGCACTTGCTAAGAACTGTGCAATCTCAGTGAACGCAGCAGGAACCAATAACCAGAGTGCAGCAGGCGGAAACTGAACTTATTGTGACCAATCACTAGCAAGCTGTGAGGCTCCCACTTAACACGCGCTGTGACGTAATCTAGGGGAATCTCGTTTTAGTGGCCGATGTGCAAACTGGGAATCAACCAAGTACAGTGAAGAGCAAACACAAATGCCCTACAACAGTTCGCTATCTACCATCGCACACTCCTCCTTTCCCAAAACGTTTGTCCGCCACGAAATATCTAGGCNAATGCCCTACAACAGTTCGCTATCTACCATCGCACACTCCTCCTTTCCCAAAACGTTTGTCCGCCACGAAATATCTAGGCTGTTTACGATATTTGAAATGAAAGAGCTGTTTCATTTTGAATAAACTGTTTTTGGAAAATAAAAGTGGTTTCACTGTNGCTGTTTACGATATTTGAAATGAAAGAGCTGTTTCATTTTGAATAAACTGTTTTTGGAAAATAAAAGTGGTTTCACAGATATACACACTTATACCTTAAACGGCACAGTTTGTAATGACTGGAAAGTATGCGATGCATATACATAGTAAAATTCCTTACGGCGTTTTCTGTACGACAAAGAAAACTATTTCTTTGAGGCTGCTTTGTTTACAGCAACACAGATTTAATTCAAAGAGAAGGTTACATAAACAAAGAATTTGATGTTAATAAGTGTTTTTAATACTTTTTTTGTTTTATGGTAATATTACTTTCCTTTATAAGAAATAAATAACATTTTTTGTTCTGCTTGTGTTTGCAGTAAAGAAATATTACTTCGTATCGAAGGTAACGGTTTAGCGATATTGAAGGTTTCCTGCCGTTCATGTTAGTTTTCAGTACATATTTGTTGTTCTCACGGAAACTTTCATAAACAAATATATTCTGCAGTTACCAAATTGAAACTGAGCAACTGTGCCGTACTCCTGCAGACTTTTAGTGTTATTCTGAAGTGCTGTGATTCTCCAAATCACTAAACTTAATTCTTCCCAAGCGGTGATATTATATTCTGTTACTACCTATCCACTATAACCCGAGCAAGATATCATAAGGCGGTCTCGTTTGGTGAACGGCGTTAGGTAAGTTATACGAGGGGAGCTCGCTCGAGTCTCGGAGCTGTAGAAGTTAACTTTTTTAGTCAATATAATTTTGAATGATTCGTTGCTACTATCTTATTTACTAATCACGGTTGTTTGTTTTCCAGAGCACAAGTTTTCTTTACAGCATAACGGACATTACGACAAAGACATATACTAAACTATTGTAACGACAGAGCAAGTTATCAGAGTAATTACTGTATAATTCAAAGAAAATTTATGTTTGAGGCAGTTATACATTGCAGTGNGACAGAGCAAGTTATCAGAGTAATTACTGTATAATTCAAAGAAAATTTATGTTTGAGGCAGTTATACATTGCAGTGGTTCATATTTAAAAAACGTTTATTCTTTGCGGCAACAAATCAAGTGCTGGAGTAAAGACAACTTTTAAATATTATTCTTAAATTTATTTTCGTGTTCTCATTTCCTCATTATATTATATGGAAAATAATATATAGCATATATATATAGTGTGGTATAGTACAATCCTTATATATATAATTTTGAGGGTTTCAACTACTTGAAACGCCGATGGCGAAATATAGGTTATATCTTAGGAACACAAAATTATGTGAATTCATTTAGGGACAAGCCAGACTTCAAAAACCTGTACCGTTCTTGTATGTTCACAATTGGACAAACATTTTTCAGACACACCCAGGTGAACTCCGAGTCAATAAGAGACCTGTAAGAAAACAAGCAACGAATACCGTTCCATCTATTCTGAGGCAAAACTGGTTGCACACTGAGGAAGAAGCCAATGAACGATCTATCATACAGGTTGTTGAAATCGCGAATTTTTCCTGTCCCTGGTTATATCGCTAGTGTGTAAATTTTGAGTGATTTGTGAAAAATTTCTCTGGTCCAAGCACAAATCTTACAATTCCGTAGTATCGTATAACATAATACGTAATTTTGTAATAAGTTTTACATATATTTGTATGATAAACATCATGTACATTTTACACAAAATGAACTACATTAATAAAATATAATGCTTATTTATTATGGTTCATCATAACTTTGATCTGCTTTCCTGAATGATATGAAACATTTGACGTATGAGCTGATGCAGTTTCACTTTAGACATGAACCTAACATTCAGTTTTAACGTAATTATGACTACAAATTTATTCAACGTCGATTTCCATGGAAAAAGGAATAAAATAATTTTACAAATTGGTTGTGAAAAACAGTTAATATTAAAAGTGAATTGACCTCCTTGAGATACACTGCCAACAATTTGTGACGAGGGAAGCATACAAAAGAAATATTTTGCGTAAATATTTAGTTGGTTTGGATAGCAATGCTAGACTTAAAAACTTCATCAATTGAGTATTTTTAAAACTTTCAGTACAATATTTTCGTCTAATCTATTAGTGTGCAGTACGATAGTTGGACGTTTCCAAAATTTGCACCCAGTAATAAGTTTTGGTTGGAAATGTTTGCTAGTAGGTGTTTTAAAGCTGTATGATTTCGTTATATATATTTTGAAAAAAATATTTCACCCAACTTTTACTGTTTTATTAAGTACAACATCTGACATGAAGCCTTTTCTGCCATGTACACATTACATTTTTTCCAAAAATAAGTATTGAACAGTTTTTATTTCTTATAATTATTATGAGAAATAGTATACTATAAATTTACATAATTTTCTTGAGATATGAGAGTTTAACACAGATCTGATAACCAAATTATGACGCTTTTCTATTGCTCTATATTAATTTACTGACTATTACATTATATATGCAAACAACTGCTTATGTAATGTATCGTATGATTAACGGAATTGGGTGTTTTCTGCAAGAGACACCAAATTANATATGCAAACAACTGCTTATGTAATGTATCGTATGATTAACGGAATTGGGTGTTTTCTGCAAGAGACACCAAATTAAAAAAAAATAGTATTCAAATGAAAACAGTTGTATACAAAATACTTTTTATTAAAAAAATCAAAATATGGCTAACATTGTTCATTTTCAGAGAGAGATACCGCAAATCAAAAGACAAGAAAGTTCTCAATTTAATTTTAAAAAACTTTGTAGCACATGGTACACAATTTATTGTGCAGACGGAAGATAGGAAAAAGTGATCCACCCTCANATATGCAAACAACTGCTTATGTAATGTATCGTATGATTAACGGAATTGGGTGTTTTCTGCAAGAGACACCAAATTTAAAAAAAATAGTATTCAAATGAAAACAGTTGTATACAAAATACTTTTTATTAAAAAAATCAAAATATGGCTAACATTGTTCATTTTCAGAGAGAGATACCGCAAATCAAAAGACAAGAAAGTTCTCAATTTCATTTTAAAAAACTTTGTAGCACATGGTACACAATTTATTGTGCAGACGGAAGATAGGAAAAAGTGATCCACCCTCAAAATAATGGATATTTGGTATGTCCTCTTGCACACTCATACATTAAAAAACGACATAGTCTACAGAAAATATACAAAACATGTTCAACTTTACTCTGAAAACACTTTGTTTGCTAGAACTTATGACGCATTGCTGCAAATAAATTGTTGGGTTAAATATGAACAGCTGCAAAGTAGGTTTTCAACAAACGAAATTGTTTGGAGTACATAGAAAATGAGGGTTCTGGGTCACTGGAGTACGGAGTCACAGCCTGGTACCATATGGTATATGGCAGAGGACCAGTGGTGGCATCTGGCAGATTTCCAAGAGTGACCTATGAACTTGACCTTTGGCTTTTTACCTTGACCGCAAAATTTCCTATTTCCCTTTAAAAGACATTCAAAATTTCTATAATTTCCCTCAAAATTTCCCGAATATAACTTTTAATCTGCACACTTGACCTTGACTTTGACCACCACATTGGATTACATCACAGCCACCCCTTTCTTTTTAGAATTTTCCAGTTCATGCTCTGTCATTCCATGCCACCATATTGTTTCTATAATTTTCCATTTCATACACTTTCATTCTATGCTACCACCTTGTTTTAAGAATGTACAAGTTCATACGGTTTCATTTCACCTTGGCATCTTGTTTCTAGACATGAAATGGATGCCAGTGTAGGTTAAATGATGTATACATAAGATATATAGAAATTATTAATTTCCCAAATATTATAGATATGGGTATGTCTATTGGAGAGGTATGTGGTCGTAATGTTAACTCCTGTAGCAGGCAGAAAGGCAAAAAACTAAAAATAAATTTAATTTTTTTAATCACTACAACCAGTGGTCTGAACTTTTTATAAAAATTAATTAGAAACACTATATATATGGGTATTCGAGAGGTAGTGAAGTATATCATTAGTGTGGGATTACAGCTCATGTTGGGAAGGATAGTTAACTCATAAAATGGATCATGTCAGCATTAAGATGTTTCATATGCATAACTATGATAATAACTCTTTTATTTTAGTTACTACCATAATTTTATTTGTACTTGTATGTATAAATAATAGTAAGTAAATAAGTTTTTTTTCTCTCTAGGATAGTAAATGATACATCAGCAGAGTGCTTTACACAGGGTGAAAGTGCATGTCTACACCCTGTGGCGAGCAATAGCATAAGCTTCCAGTATTTCAGTCTCAAAAACACATACCAATTACATATTTACCAGAGATCAGGAAGTCGGAGCAAGTCCTTTCCTATTACTCCACTGCGATAAGTGTGCAGCCGATGAGGTGAATGGCACCAGTGTTAGCAGCAGGTAGCGAGCAGTGGTGCCTGAATGGTGACCTTGAGAGAAGGGGAAAACGACACCCGTTTTAATTGCCACATGTACACTAGCAGCCTGCATGAATTTATGCAACAGTATCACGCACACTGCAGTCATTCATTGTCGATACAGAAATTCGAAATCTAATTATATATATATATATATATATATACACACACGAGCACACATATATACGCATATATAAAATTATATTTTACTTTCTTTTTGTTTGCACAAGCGTGCTCATTGTGTCTTATTAGCATAAAATACCCCCTTATCCAGGCAATAATGTCATTTATTTACATAAAAGGCTTTTTTTTTTTGTATTTGCAGTTTTTGAAACGAAACCCAATTTTTTTTAAGGGTTTATGTCAAAGCCTTCCTTTTCCCAAAGAAAATTTATCTCTTGTTTTAAAACCGTTAGCAATTTATTTGTCGTAGGGACTTCTCCTTTGACCGCATAAAACTAATGTACAGGGTTCCGAATTACACCAAAAGAAAAATCATCTTAACAGAACTTTTTTAAAATTTTCACCTTTTTCTCCCAGGTGTATGCAGTTTTCCACCACTCACATCAGCTTGTTTTCATTCTTTTCTAATTTTGCATATAGTTTGTTCAATTTTACCTGCTGCTGCTGCATGTTTATTAGCAGGACATATCTGTAGAATAACTTGTCCGGACGCTTTTTCCTTATCACAAAATGATGTTATCACATTCCTTATGACTTCTCTCCACTAGCTGAGTAAAGTTCTATTACTTAACATAGTAGTTGATGCCATTATTTAACACCTAACACCACTGTCACTTTTATTCATATATTGTACCTATCGTTTGTGCACACATGAACGCATCCATCAATCGCGAGCATACAAACAAAATAAATACTGTGGCACGAGTACACTACCTCCTGCAGCTGAGAGCTTTCTTTTCCTCCACCATTGGTTGTGAATGACAGGTGGCAGAGAAAGAGAGACGTTGCCTTGTAGTTCGCATATTTTTCGGCTGCACACTTGTCGCGGTCCAGTAATACATACTGCAGTGATAAATCCTGATTTATATATATATTTTGTAAACATACCATGATTTTTTCATTTAGAGTACACAAATGAGAAATAGTATGTGACATTAATTTTCCAAGAACTTGTAAGAAAGTTTTCTTTATTCTCGTACATATGAATAGATGTTAGTAAACAAGTTATTTTACTTGTATGTGTGTGAATAAAAGGGAATCTATATCTTAGAAGTAAAACTCACTAAGGAATATTAAAAGTAAAATTTATTTAAACAATTACTTATTACAGATATATATTCTTGAACAACATGCATATAATAGTTCCTACAGTGATGGTTTTCTTCGGATGGAAGTCCTGTGTTGGCCTCATTTTTACTGCAGACATGCACTTGGTCCCTTGCACGACGCCTAAAACATAACTCATGCATACAGTTCC
Source organism: Clitarchus hookeri (assembly GCA_002778355.1). Taxonomy (NCBI): domain Eukaryota; kingdom Metazoa; phylum Arthropoda; class Insecta; order Phasmatodea; family Phasmatidae; genus Clitarchus; species Clitarchus hookeri. Next base: position 1,717,845 of record NQII01000044.1, read on the forward strand.
CCGGATGTTGGAACCGGGCTACGCAACCTACACTTGCAGAGACACTATGGAGATTTGTGTTTTACTTTATATATCATTTTTAATAAATTTATTTGAAATACCGGAATTTTTCATTTTTAAATCTTATCTTGACAGCCTTGCATGTGTATATTACGTAGGTGGTTTAGAATGTTGTTGACATAAAAACCACAACACTTAAAACAAAGAATCAATGTGGACAAAGGAACGTATGCAATGACGACAGTCAAAGAAGAAGAGTAAAGTAGTTCGATAGAGAAAAAAAGGGAAGTTAGGGATAGCGCAAAAATGAAGAAGAAAAGCAAGTACGATACTACCACCAGTAACTGCAGTGCATATGTGACTAATATGAATACCATTTCACATTCGCAACTCAGAATGAGTGTTGAAGCCCCCCAGGAAATAGCTATAAACCCCAGGTCGGAGGCTCAACATAGATGAAAAATTCTTGTGCACGTGAAAAATTGCAGAAGTGACACAGTAGTCACATCAGAAATAACTAAAGCAATGCTGCAGGGTATATTGGCGACACACCTGATAATATGATACCTTGCATAGGCTAATATGTGCCACAAGCAATCAGCAACACACCTGACAAGACGATGCCTTGCATGGGCTACAGTGTGCTGATGGAAAAAGTAACTCAAATAAATAACATTCAACTATTAAAATTTAGACGTTTAGATCAATTTTGAGAAACATATAGATGCAAGAATAGAATAACCTCTGCTTTAACATGACTGGGGATATGTATTTCTATTTCATGGTGTTTATTTCAATAAAAAAAAATCATATTACTTATTATAAACATAGGGTAGTGCAAGCACACATTCATCCATTAATTGTCTTTTATAATCCATCCAGGATAATGCTAGCTTATTACTGCTTACGACATATACCTGATGATGGATTGATATGATGGTATTTACTTGAACTCTTATTTGTGTTTGTTGCAAATAATACATTCTTGTAATCGTTAAATTTTATTTTATTTTAAATAGAAGATTTCTGGATGTCTTTAGCTTTTTTGATAGTTTTGCGAATGCATTAGTAGCTATACTATTTAGCCCTCAGACCAATAAATATGTACATCTCATCCCCACCACACTCATCCTTAAATTTGCCCACCACTTTCATGTTAGTGAGAGAGTTTCATGGGTGAGTGAGGAGATAGGCACTCATGTAAAATTCCATCTTGAATGCTGGGTCTGAGGTTAAATCCTGGTACAAGTCCATCGTCTCGATTTCATATCTAAAGCTGTCGGTGTGTATATATGAAGACTGAATATTTTAATTATATTTCTTCATCATGACCTAATAGTCGAAGTGATACATCAAAGTCTTTAATACGTCTAGTACTGAAAATTCTGCATAGATGTGCTTGTCGAACTGAATACTCTCTTTGTTCATTTTCTTCAATGATAGATTTTCGTCATAAATTATTCTGTCCTTAAAATATGGCGTTGCAATCAGTTTTTAAATTTTCTTTTCCTCGCATACCATTTCAAATTTTACCCCTTCCTTTTATTTCCCACCAGCTTACCAAATGTTGCATTTCTAGCAAGCTTGAAGATATCTTTCACAAAGTCATTAGCAGCAGCTTGGTGCTTTTCGGTATTCATACCAATGTAAGGTATCAACAATTACTTTTGATTATATTGAAAAACTCGATGAATCTTCATTATTTGTAGTTCTTGCTCAACTGTTTGTTTCAAATTTAAATAGTGCACTATATAATTGTTCTTATCTGCCAAAGTCGTCTGCTTGGTTCTGGGGGCACTCGTTGATGGGGAGAAATGGTAAATCTTTATGGTAATTGTGTAGACTGGCAAGGTACTGTACCTCCAACTCCAGTATGTAGCCTGCATAACAATTATCTGGCATAGCTATCATGTCCAGGTTGGTGTTCAACCATTTAAATCCAGAATATGGAAGGCGTAATAACATCGTCCAACCATACAAATTGTTAGCATCTACATACTGGAGGTATGTTGACGGTTTCTGTGGATCATGTGTGGCAGAAGCATGTATGTAATTTGCTGTACAATGATGTTTAATACACTGAGCTATGCAACCCTGGAACCAGCCTTGATGAACATGTACATATCATAGTTGGTAATCAATTATAATTTCTCCTTTGTCTTTTTCAACAAGGAATTAAAGGAGAATCCGGGGGCACTCACATAATGCCCACAGTCCAAGTGATATGTGTTAAGACTCAGGCACCGGAAACTCTCAAAAACATTACTGAGATGCTAGATGTTCATCTTCAAGTAGATGTCGGAATATTCTCCCAGTGTGCAACATCAAAATTTTATCCATACATTTTTGCATGGGCATCACTAATATCACTGTTAGCGAGTCGGTTGTGGAAGGCTTTCTTAGTGGGCAGCAGCATATCTTCTAACTTATCCCACAAGTCGTAAGGAAAGATACCCTTTCTTACAACTAGTCCCATTTCTTCAGTGATAAAAAATTTCTTCGTAGTTTTAAATTCGGAGGCAGGCAAGTTCTGTGCGAGGGTAGCAAGACTGGATGACAAAAATATTTTTGTATTTATGAAATGGATACTGAATGTGTCCATTTACTTTTTGAATGCTACTAATTTCCCCTCTGAATTTGTGAGGATGTTAATACCTTTGGTGTCATATGCGAGTAGTTTTATAATGAAATGTTCGTCATAGACAAGATTATGGAACATTACCGGTAAATTTTTAGTGCAACGACCAATCATATTACATGAATTGCCAGCAGGCCGGATATAGTTGCCGGTAAGGTGGTCATAGTCGTGAACTTTGGGGTTCTTCTTCGTGAAGGATGTATAGCAGTAACAGCAGCTGAAGCCAGATCGTATACAGACCTTTCGTTATGTGTTAGTGGTCTCATTGGTTCTGATGAACTGTATAACTACTGAACCTCTTCAGCGATTTTCACAATGTCAGAAATGAAGTTATTGGTTGCATTTTCTCCTCTCTATATAAAAGGCTTTGCATTCAATCCTGATGTTTTTGATGCCAGTATAACAATGCTGTCTACACAGAAGTAAATTCCATAACTGTATTGCTCATGTTTCTGGTAGCCCATTGCGTACGATTTCTTGGGGTCAGGTTCATATGACATAACAGACTTCAGCATGGCTTAAAAATTTGCATATATTAATATTGGAAGCTTAGTCATATTTGGATAATTCTTAAATTTATAACTGGAGACATGTTGTTCGATGTTGACTAAGGCATATCTATTATCGTAGGAGCATGAGGCTTACAATATTTCAAGTGCTGCTCAAGCAAGAGTTTCCTCTCCAGTGAGTCCAATACAGTAATGCATGGAATATCATGATAGTATAGTATGTGAAGCACCTTTTGCATACATATATAGATCCATTATACAGTGTCAGTTGTGAATGTATCAGTCTAGAGAAATTGGCAATTAAGGTGTAGTGGTTATCGCTGCCATCAGTTAGGAGGAGCAAGTCGAAATGTTAAGGTTTTTCTTCATAATATTTACATATGGGCACCACCTTCTCATCTTCGAGGGAATAAATATTCACTGAAAACCCAGAGTTATTTCTCTCAAACAGATTTATTTGGCATAGAGATGTGGGTAACTCGAGTATCACAGTTTGCCCTCCAAGCTGTGATATCTCTGGTTGATATGTTAAAGATCCCTGCCTACGACAAAAAAACTTGACAGGATAGCCCACTTGAAAGATTGTTTATCTTTGTTCTGGGGATTAATTACTGCCTTGCTAGCCGGGATGCTTGTTGGTAAATCGATGTAGGACGATGCTTTAAGTATATTAAAAGATTATTGATCCTTAGCTGAAGACATGTTACAGATATGAGGTTCCAATCCCTTCGCTTCCCCTGATATTCTTCTTCTTCCTTGCAGATATTTTTGATGGTTGCCATCACAGCATATTCAATATCATCTAAATAGTACAAAGTATATTTTTTGACTTGAAAGCACAATGGTCATCTTGGTTGTCATGCGGTTCCCGCTTACCATAAGTACAATCCAACCCTATGTCAAATTTGATGGCCACTTATGTTTCCAATTCCAGAGTTTACTGACTGATGATGTTCTCTTTCGTATCATTCAGGTATGTTCATATGTTGCTCGTTGTAGTGAATGTATTTTCTGAAATGAGAGTCTTCAAATTACATTTGCAGGCTGTCTCTACCAACACAAAGCTATTTACATTAGGTTCGCCAGCCCCAATGACTACTCTGTGATGGCGGGAGCTGCCCTTTTTCGAAATCAAATTAGCTGGAACAGATTTACTTGTTTGCGTGTCAACAGATCGATGCTTCGCTGGTGGGGCAGCGGAACCATTGCATTTGGCACTGTGCGCCCGCATATTGTCAGATCTGGTAAACTGCCTCTCACATTTATCACATTATAAAGTTTCCCTTTATGCGTTCATGCGGCAGCCACTTTTATGTGTTCTTGCAACGAAATTGCGATTGAAATTCGTAATGCAGAACTTGCATCTAGTAAGTGCTTTCTGCTGGATTTCACCAGTGCAGCTTTGTATATGTTCGACCATGTCGACCTTGCAGGCAATTGACAACCTACACTTGTCGTATACATGCTGCTCTTCCCTGAAGGGGTTGAGCCTGCATTCCTCTCGTGATGGAGTCCATTCTAACGTTCAGTAAACAATTGATTACAGAACCCACACTGCAGCACTGGTGGAGGCAAAGTACTTACCCCAGACGAAGAAGTAGAAGGAAGGGAAGACACGAAAGACTCATCGACACTGGATACCTTGCTGTCCATGGTGTGTGTTGTAATAACAGTCACCTGTACAGGCACAAAACACTTTTACTAATACTGACAAGCAAATATAATGATATGATGGGATATTGGGACAATGTAGGTATGGGTACAAATAAAATATAATATTGAAACATGAAAGTCATACCAAAAGAAGAAGATGAAAGATGTGTGATTACTGGGCTGGCAACGGTAAGTTACGCTGCTAGTATCCTCCAAGCGACTCTTCGATTTGACTTGGGAAAGAGGGAGTAGAGGTGAGCGAACCGTGAAGGATGTCTCCGGGAAAAACACATTCCACTTTGATTAGTTTCCACTAAAAAAATAAATCACAGAAAAGCACTTAAAAATCCAGATGAATGAAATACTCACTTCAAGGAAATATAAGTGTAGCAGTATATGACTGGCACCCCAAACTTGGCTGCAGTCGGTCGATGGTCCACGCACGACTTGATGGAGGGACTTGCGTACTGGCACAGCTAATACCTAGGAACATCAAAACCCTTCATTTCACAAAATTACAATAAAACGAAAACTACAATTTTGGTCATATTTGTCTCAAATGGTGTGAATTCTAAATAAAAAAACTGTAAGCATTAGTGTATATGGTCTACCATATTTTACATTGCATCTGATATTTAAACCAACATCATCCATCATCCTAATCACAAAGTCGAAATACTAGTTTTTTTCCAATTTCAAAAATAATAATATTACACTATATTGTAATTGAACCTGGTTTAGTGTAGGTGAATAGCTATAATATTACTTGGCTAGTGGACACACTATGTGATTAAATGCATGGTTGGAAATGCAAAATAAATCCATTGGACTGGTAATTTTTTTTTAGTAGTACTACTAAAAATAATATGACCAGTATATTTAACATGTATGATGTGGTAGCAAAATAAATTTTAGGACACTGATATGTTTTTAACATTAACTGGTACGAAAAAAAAGTTTTAATTTGAACATCATATGAAAGTTGTCGGCTCTGTAATTAATAAGCGTGACCTATTTCAACACATGATTCTGTCAGATTGTAAGCCAATATCTGGGACTTGGGCAATAGACGAAACTCTACCTAGCTATGTTTTAGCCTATGTCTGGAACATGATCGTGTTGCCCTGCCGTCGTCTCGTTGCTGAAACAACGGTAACTGATGATACGACAGATGAGCGGCGGCCGCTAGCATGGCAGTAACAGGCTACGTTGTAGCTTATTAATTTATATAGCTATGCTTTAAAAGTAAATGAAATATTGTATCTTATATCCGTATAATTTTTAATGTGTACAGCACTTCGCAGGGCAATACTCGAACCTTGCGAAATATATGTATACGCTCGTTCACTTTTTTTCCACCTTTAAAAGTATATGTTTTCTACCCGCGCATCAATTTAACTCATATGCAACATGCAGTAATTTTTTAACGAGGCAGTCAAAGCCTTTGGTTGAAGAGCAACGCTTGACTGGTTCCACCAAAGTTTTGTTCCAAACACATCTCCAAATATTTGCAATACATCTTACATAAGTATGTATAAATTTTACATGTATGCACCAAAATTATTTTAAAGCTCAAATGAACAAGTTGTAGACTTAGAAAAAAATATTATTCCTCATAAGTTAAATTCGGAAAAATGATAGCCTACACAATACTATCAATACATTTTAATCTCACACAGAAAAAAACTCCCAGGTACTGCGATGGTAATTACTAAAACGAAGTAAACAATTATTGAACATATTAATAATTTTTGTTTCACAGTTATTAATTAATGCCATAGTTTCTTTTTTCAACACGCTAGCACATATTTCCAGATAGCATGAAACATTTCACGCACATGTTAACAAGAGTCAAAAGTTTTTTTTTTTTTTTTTTTTCGTAAATTGGCCCTCGGTGAGCGATGTAATTAATTCAAAATAAGCACAAAACATTTAATAATGTTTCATATTGATGCTAAATGCTTGCACCAGTCGTGAAGAAAGTTGGGGAAAGGGTGAATGATAGCATGCATATATATATATACAAAAAAGGTAACGGTAACTTTCAATCTGATACAAGCCAGGAACTGTGAAGGTAATCGCTAATATAAAGCATGCATCACTCAATATGACAATTTTGATTCCGTTCACTGTCTGTAATAATACTTACGAATATAGTATTTCCAACATGATACAACTTGCTGACAATAGACTAAGAAAAATAGATCACTTTTTCAGATAATTGCTTATAAGTTTTGGTAATCAGCAGTAATAAATTAAGACGATTAGACACACGGTTTATTTACGAGAAAAAAAAAAGTTACGCATTGAAAACATATTTTCAAAAATGCTCACAAATATTGTAGCTCTGTAATAAAATAAAATATAAAAGTTGTTGTACCTAGTATCTGTTTACTGATGCTTATAATTTGCTTGTCATTGCACGCAGGTCCTACAGCATTTCACCGCTCCCCATCAAGGATAAATTAAGAAATGCAAACGAACAAGCGTGAATTTGCTGTCGTCGAAGTACTCATCGTTTACAATAATAATATATCAGGTTGTTCATACGAATAATATATTATGAAGTGCATACTAACTCAGCACTGGAAACATAGATTATTTAAAAAATTGTGTGCAAGTATTGTACAGCTGTAATATATGTTTGAAACTATTATTTTTACAACTACTATTTAACATTAACACTTTTGACATACCTCAAAGAGTTTTAAATCAAAGCTGAAATGGACGGAAGAGTAATTCACGAAAACACAGCGACGACTAGGCGGTGAAATGTTGACGATGATTTACCTTGATGATCAGACATCACGCGCAGATATCAAAGTGGGCCTAGGAATCCAGCGTCATTCATTTTTATACATTGGGAGAGAACTATCACGCCTAGTTCCGTGTCTGAAGGGCGCGACGCGGTGGGAGTGGCCAGCCACGGCATTTTTTTTATAATGATCAGTGCTCTTTCATCAAATATAGTTGTGCTAAAAATCACATAGCTGTCATTGCCTGGTTCTACTCGTCCTCAACTCTCCTGCCTGCAGGCTAACCCAGGTGCGGAAAAACACTTGGGTCACTGTCTCAACGNCCTGCCTGCAGGCTAACCCAGGTGCGGAAAAACACTTGGGTCACTGTCTCAACGTGACATATCAGTCACCGCACTGTCGCGGAGAGTTCCGTGATTAGTTGTAGAAATATCTCCCCGACTGCCTGAGAAAGTTTTTTAGCTCGAGGGCTTCCATTAGGCTGTCGACCAGATCCGGGGAAAAAATATCACCTCATTGCTGCACTGCTCAGAGCACATCAATATGAAGGGAAAATAATATGTGTGACTTGTTTAAAACTTCGTATCCAGGAACTTTTGTAGGATTTTTCTTTGGGTAATGCCAAGATGACAGAAGCTTCACAGTCCATGATACAAACTTATAGCCTGTTCACGGTAAAGTGAGCACTTTTTGAGGCAGTGTCATCAGACACCCAATAAATACATTTCATTGTGACCTCTGACTTTTGGTTTTCAGTATGGTGCAATGTATACACTGTGTTTATTTCGCATATAGTAGTGTTTATATTAACAAGTGACGGAAGGATACAAATTGGCTGAAAGAAAAAGTAACCAGGGCTTCAAAAGTGCTCACTTTACCATGAACAGCTTATTGAAGTAAAGTTCCTTATACACTATTAATAGAAACCCAGCTCGAACTGAAAGGGGGAGAAGCCAACCAATTTTCCTCCTTCTGGATGGGTTTTTCCAAATTCTGTAGTTTGTGTACGCTCCCAAATGTGGGGAGAAAATTTCCTCTCTTTGAATATATGGTTTTTAAATCCTAAGATTACATTTCCGAGCATTGACTTAGATATTCTGCATGTCAGTCTATTTTGCAGTCTGTTGAAACTGTAGCGAGCTGCTGGTAACATTCTCGTCTGTTTTATGATTCGTAATCTATCGCTTTTATCAGTGAATAGTGTAGCCAACAATAACCATACATGTCCCTACGTTTTGTCAATATTTTTCCCGGTATGTATACATTTAAATAACTTTTATAATCCTTTACATTATATATTAAAACATTTTCGAATGCATCTTTAAGAAAAACTGTACATGAGTTGTTTTTACAATTGTATATTGCTACTGTTGTATCCCTAATACGATTTTGCATCTAATTTGTGAAACAACTAGTACAATAGTTGTATGTCGTTTTAAAACATTATATTTACCTTTTTTTCATATCAGGGTTTTAGCTCAGAAGACAGAAGCACCATTCTCTTGTTTCAAACATTTTCTTAACGCTCCCTGCTACACGCATTTTAAAATCTCGGTTAAGAATCTATACCATACGCTTTTTTTTGTCATTGTCTAATTTATAATTTTCTGTCTCGATTTTTTTTTTTTTAGGGTTGGCTGGGGTCCAATTGTCCATCCTCTTAAATACACCCTTGTCTCTCTGAATGGTAGGTAGTACTTCTAAATACATTTTGTTCACATAATTTTGTTTTGGCTTGTTAGAACCACATGCTTATTGGTTTATTTAATAGACACACATAGCTTTATACATTCCGGAAAATTTTCAAATATTATTATTTCACTTTTTAGTTTAATTTAGATATAAACATAAAATTAGCAAGTTTCTTAATAGTTCGATGTGCTTATATGCATACNTCACTTTTTAGTTTAATTTAGATATAAACATAAAATTAGCAAGTTTCTTAATAGTTCGATGTGCTTATATGCATATTTATTTAATTTTGTGACAAAAGGATTTTTTTATAAATGAGACATTTTTGTTTTTATAAATATTTATTCAGCAATAAATTACATTATTACAGCAAAACACTTTTTACTTCAGCTACCATCCATGCATACATTTGTATTTTTGTTTAAGAGTTAAGCAGCACGACATGCGCAAAAATATTATTATTTCAGGAGAGAAAACATTATTTAAAAATTTCTTTAAGGAAAAAAGCNTCACTTTTTAGTTTAATTTAGATATAAACATAAAATTAGCAAGTTTCTTAATAGTTCGATGTGCTTATATGCATACTTATTTAATTTTGTGACAAAAGGATTTTTTTATAAATGAGACATTTTTGTTTTTATAAATATTTATTCAGCAATAAATTACATTATTACAGCAAAACACTTTTTACTTCAGCTACCATCCATGCATACATTTGTATTTTTGTTTAAGAGTTAGGCAGCACGACATGCGCAAAAATATTATTATTTCAGGAGAGAAAACATTATTTAAAAATTTCTTTAAGGAAAAAAGCNGCAGCACGACATGCGCAAAAATATTATTATTTCAGGAGAGAAAACATTATTTAAAAATTTCTTTAAGGAAAAAAGCTATTTTGAATTATCAATATTTTTTCAAAAAACATTTTTTTTTTCCTGTCAAATATTGTGTAAAGTACAATAGTATTTTTTTTTTCACTCTACATAACCAACATACAAATTATTTGGTTTCAAAATAACATAAAGTTATTTTACAATTCTACATTACTTACAGGAATTTTTCCTTTAAAAATTAATATTTCTTAAAATATTTGTCTCAAAACATCTTTCACGCATGTTATTAGTACGGACGAGTCTGTTGTGGTTGTGGTGAGACCTCTGCTATTCACGACATCCATTGATGATGGGCAACACAACTGCGCTAACTCATCGCCGTCTTCTGGCATGGATGAAAGTGTCGGTTGAGGCGCAGGTTTATTCTTGCGAGAGGCCACAGGTTTGGTCACGCTGACGGTCTTACGTTTCTGCTGCTGGATAGTTTTTGAACTGGTGCACTCGCAGTAGCTGGTGAGACGTCTCCAGATCAAATGTCGATCATGACTGACGACTGGCTCGCAGATGGAATGGACTTGGTCACCACACAGTCTGGAGCATGCAAAGGCTTGTCNATGACTGACGACTGGCTCGCAGATGGAATGGACTTGGTCACCACACAGTCTGGAGCATGCAAAGGCTTGTCATTTCGAATTTTGGCAAATGCGATAACTTGTTCAGGAGAACTCAGCAGCTTGATTTCCTGTCATGTGTAAAATACACTGAAAAGCCAAAAAAAAACTGGTATAGGCGTGCGTATGCAAATAACAGAGGTATGGAACCAATCAGAGTAACGCGATGCGATCGGCAGCGCCTATATAAGACAACAAGCGTCTGGCACAGTTTCTAGATCGGTTACTGCTGCTACAATGCCAGGTTATCAAGATTTAAGTTAGTTTAAACGTGGTGTTATAGTCGGCACACGAGAGATGGGACATAGCATCTACGAGGTAGCGATAACATTTGGATTTTCGCGTGCGGCCATTTTACGAGTGTACTGTGAATGTCGGGAATTCGGAAAAACATCAAACCTTCGACATCGCTGCGGCCGGAAAAAGATCGTGAACGAACGGGACAAACGACGACTGACGAGAATCATTAAACGTGACAGGCGTGCTTCCATTTCTCAAATTGGCACAGATTTCAATGCCTCCTGCATACCTTCAGACATTAGTCGAGTCCATGCCACGTCGTCTTGCGGCACTTCTGCGTGCTCGCAGGGGCCCTACACGATATTAGGCAGGTGTACCAGTTTTTTTGGCTGTTAAGTGTACGTAACACTGCCCTTAGTACGTGCGGTCCACAATCTGCCGACATGGCTCGAAAAATGATGCCTTGTGAGCAGGGCCGGACTTAGAGACCCAGGGACCCTTAGGCAATTACAGAGTCCGGGCTCTCTTGTTGGTAATTTAACAAAATAACCTTTTTGATAATATATTTAACTCACGTTCTTTAATTTAGAAAATAGACAAGGCAAGAAAACCTAGACATATAATAATAAAATAATAAATATTCCTTTTTACTCATTATTTTTATTATTATCAAACATAGGAACATACGAAATTTGGCAAATTATAAGTGCTGGGCAGGCGACAAACTTTTCTCTAAGAAAAATAATTGATAACCTCAGTATACTCAACTGATTGCATTATTTGTGACTCTATGAACCATATTGATAGTGAATTAGGTGTCTCCTCTTCAATGTTAGTTCTTAAGTAATTCTTAACTCTCTTTAGCGCTGAAAATGATCGTTCTGCTGAACAGTTTGACCCTGGTGTGCACAACAGCATCCGAAGCGCAATGCCAGTGTTTGGATAAATGTCCAAGAAGCCATTTTCCAGGATATACTTGTATAGCTCCACTGATGACCACCTTTTTCCCCCTTTTAGCTTCAGCAGACAATAAATGAGCTCTCGGGTGTAGACACTCGTTTTCTAAAGTATAGTCCAAATCCCCTGGGATAGAAAGCTACCAGATTCCGTGCGCCGACACGTACGTCTTGAGATTCCAATCTATGTAAATCAATGCTAGATCAAAGATAAGTGAAATCTTTTTTACACGGGCCAATAAAATTATCTAATTCTGGCTACTGTAATAATAAATAGCGCTGTATTGTCCTGTGTCCTTCACTAATTTAATTACAGTTGTATATTTGTACTTTCCTATTTGATTTTGTTAACAAATAAAATAAAATAACATTTTGTCCTCTGATTAGCCCCCCCCCCAGCCC
>NQII01000044.1:1730234-1743629 GCA_002778355.1 Clitarchus hookeri
AGTATACAATGTATCATACAACACGTCATATTCCTCTGTAAATGTTCTCAGTTGGCCTCCTTTCCAGTAAGAATGTTATTCTGCATAATCGAGGTTCCATGCTGACATAATGGTTAGCAGGGTTCAATGTCGCCATCTTGCTTAGCCTACATTCAACAACGAACTGGATGCAGAAAATCCTCGTCTCCTGCTGTAGCAAGTATGTCATCGTAGCCGTTATTTATAAATATCGGCAAGTAGTAGCACAATTGTAGAAATGATGTCACAGAACACTTCGACGCATTTACATCTTCTTCTGCATATAATTTGACTCTTCACTGTCAAACAGTCAGAATCACTGCTGCTGGGTTCCATAGTCCGAGGTTCTGGGCTCATGGACATGTGCAGTAGCCAGACTTAAATTTATATTGCCAAGTNCTGCTGGGTTCCATAGTCCGAGGTTCTGGGCTCATGGACATGTGCAGTAGCCAGACTTAAATTTATATTGCCAAGTAAAATTCACACTTTAGCGGCAAGCAAATGGTCTCCCATGTAACATTTCCATTGTTTATAATTGTTGTGTGCTGCTCACATGAACAAAACTCAGTCCATCTTGTAATGATGCCACTGCCAGGCCGACGAAGTTCATTTGAGATTTTCTGCAAACCCCAACGCTGTCTAAGCTGCTCTTCACTTGCTTACGACAACTGACGGCTTGTAAAAGCTGGAAGTTGGCAGTCAGGGAGTAGATAATATTCTGGACAAGCAATGAAACTCCATGGTACTTAAATTACAGTCATACACTCATCTTCAATATTACAGCTCACCCAGTGTTCGAGTCCATTGCATGCCACAACTTGTTCTGGTAAGCCTGCTGGTTTAAAATGAACTCTATGATAACCGATTGTCACTTCCTCATACTTGTCAACATCGAGGAAATTAAAATTCGCATACATCGTTTTGACTGTTGTGTAGGAAGGCCGAAGTTCTACTGAAGTATTTTCTTCCTGACTGAGGTATTGTCATGTAAGAAAATTCGAGCATTCGCACCTTTCCAATAGGCTTCATACCAGGGTACGTTGCCACCATCTGGTTAATAACTTGCAGGTCAGTGTCTTCAATAAACTGCACATAGTATTTCGGTAAATGTACTCTGAATTCATTTTTCATTTGCGTAATACTCTTCGCCGTAATATCAATCAGCTTCTTGTACACCGAAGAGCCAAAAAAACTGGAACACCTTCCTAATATCGTGTAGTATAGTACATAAATCAGATAATTCAGAAAAATTAAGGGAATTTGCAGTAATGTAAACGAGAGCTGATAAAACGAGGCCCAACTACACACATTGATTGAAGACTTAAGCAAACTCTCTATGTAAGATACAAAAATTAATGCTGTAGAAGAAAGAATAACCTGCAAGATTATTAGTGTTTTACCTGGCATGAATTATCTTGAGAAAGAATGGAGACACTTTAGCCATATCCGAGTTGCTATTATACAGCACATAACATAATTATAAGACAATAACAAAAACCACATCAAGTCGACGTCTATAGGACCTGCTGCTACTCCTACATCTAGTGCACATCTTCCTGCGGCAGCATTTAATACAAAACCGAAAACTGCACCTAAATATTAAAAAGTTATATTAACTGTTTCAAATACTGTTTTGTATTTATTGCAATGGCAGACACTGCTAATGAATTACATCGTGTTTTCGAAAATGTGTATGGAAAAAAATTTGTTTGCCACAGAAACACATTATGGAACGTGGCGTGGGTTTTAAGGTGCACTCAAACCACTCACATCTCGAATTGATAATTTGCAAAGTGTAGTTTCACCTGTCGCATTGAAGAAAGAACCTGAACTCATAAAGCCATACAGCAGCCAGGGAGGAAACGAAAGCATAAACTGGATGTAGAATAAGTTGTGAAAGAAGATGATATACCATTGTCAGTTTTGAAGCATAAAACATATCGAGCTTGACGCATTCTGCGTCCCTATATTTTATTCGTCAGAACACACGCTCTGGCGAAGCTTGCAGGCGGACGACCGCAATAAGGATTAAGGGTTTGGCGGACGTGATGGGAGAATGGTGCCAGGACGGCCCGGCGGAACGACCATGTGCGGAGGAAGGCGGATGCAGCTGCATCTCGCAGCTGCCGGGGACGCGGAGCCCACACCAGCGGCGGCGCCTGTCCCAGGTAGCTACCACCATAAACATTGAGAGCTTTTGGAGGGCGTGCTGGGATATAGCGGCACGATATCCGGAGGCAGGAGAATCACACGTGCGCCGAACCAAGAGGGCACCCAAGAGTTCCCGCACGTGCAGAACGGAACAATAAACTTCCAGGCCAGAATCAAGGGGCGGCGCCAGGCCGACTGCGGACCACAGGAGCAGCGGCCACGTGTTTTACGACTCAGGGGGGACGCGGCAAGCACCCCGGCCACGTGCAGGGACAGTGCAAGTTGAATATGGCGATCGAGTCTACAAAACCACGAGAGAGTGGAAGGAAGAGGCAGTCGGCCGACGGGAATCGAGGAGGGCTGAGCGAATCCAGGAGATGACGACAACGGCAGCCAGCCGTCGTCAGAAGGAGAGTGCTGAGTGGACCCGGGAGGAGGATCTTCGAGATTTGGCGTCGAGACGCCCACCAAGTGCTGGAGCAGTCCCAAGTCGCCAGCCGAGAGAAGACAGCGCCTCCATCCAGATAAGTAGAGTCATCCAGCGATTGTGAAGAATCTTGCCATCCCCCCCCTCCCAGACGCGAAGCACCGCGCCAAACAATACGGAGCCTATGTATAAAAGGGAAGGGGAGTGTTGTCTCGTGTGTACATGTATAAGTGGCCCTGTTAAGCGTTAATAAAACTGATTTATTGGTAACCTGAAAATGAGGTGATTTTATTAGTAAATTGGACCTAGAGACAATAGTGTCGACGTATTCCTACGCCCTGACACTGAGGGCTAGCCTCAATTGCTGGGGCCTTACGCAGAGAGCAGATTAAACACCTACTTATAAACCATAGCGTTGGGCAGGTATCAATTTAATACTCGAAATGTACAAGCTCATGGTTATCTAGCAATGTATTAGGCTCGATGAAATTATAGAACACATGGAGTTTACAAACGAAATAAAAAATTGTTTCTGGGAAAGAAGGAAATATTTTCCTGCCAAATGGTAAATTCTTATCGGAAATGAATATATGAATGTAGTCCCTGGCCTTTACGTATTACTCTTCAGGATAGAACCTAATATATATTCTCAAGCTGCTCTGTGATAATACGAGATGCTCCTTAAACGAACAAGTTTACATTTAAAATATAATGTTCTGTCGAGCAATGAGTATAAGGATACTGCTCGTGAAAAATTCAGAATTATTTCACGTCTGTTTTCAGAAGTAAAAATACTGCCTGGTTCTGGTAAGCTGGCAAAAATCTAATATGGGCATCATCTAGAGTATGTCTATTGGTATGATGTTTACGAACTTTTTGATAGATTGCAGCTGCTGATTGCTTCACAATGAGCTGGAAATAATTCACACACAAATAAAAGTACTAATATTCTGTAGGAATTGTGTGGAGGAGGCTACATACGATGATTTGGACAGAAATCGCTAGTGAACTGCACAAGCCTGCTAGATGGAATTATCCAAGATGCCAAGTGACTGTGTTTGGTTTGCGTGATTTATACCAGGCAGATTTGGTCATAATGTTTCCTTACGCATGTGTGAATAAAGGATTCAAATAAATGCTGACTCTGATCGACTGCTATAGCACATTCGCATTTTCTGTACCAGTCAAAACCAAACGAAATAAAGATGTTGCAAAAGCGATGGAAATCCTTTGGGTGACAAAGGCCAACCAAAAAATCTGCATATTGATCCTGGATGCGAGTTCTGTAATCCAGATTTAAGACGAGTAATAATGAAATACCAGATTAATCATTGTTCTTCACATAGCTGAATGAAGTGTGTTGTTGTCGAAAGGTATAATCGTACTTTGAAAACAGCAATGTGGAAACAATTCTCAGCACAAGGCAACTACAAATGGTTGCGAATATTACCAGAACTGGTTTCCGAGTACAACCACAAAAGACACTGTACAATACGTATGTGCCTCTTCGACGTTAAAGACAACTTGCTCCTACAAACAGTATGATACCTGCCCAATGCTACGGTTTCTAAGTAGGTATGGAATCTGCTCTCTGCGTAAGGCGCCAGCAATTGATGTTAGCCCTCAGTGTTAGGGCGTAGGAATATGTTGACACTATTATCCCTAGGTCCAAATTACCAAATAAAATCACCTTCCTTTCGAGTAACCATAAGTCAGTTTTTATTTATGTTTAACAGGGTCACTTCTACATGTACACATGAGACAACTCTCTCCCCCTCCCCTTTTTCTACATAGGCTATGTATTGCTTTACGCGGCGATTTGCATCGTGGGGAGCACCATTCTTCACACTTGCTGTATGACTCTACTTATCTGACTCGAGGCGCTGGTCTTCTCTCGGCCGGCGACCTCTGGACCGCTTCGTCACTCGGTAGGCAGACTGGGATGTCTGGGCTGCGACAGGTCCTCCCGGTTGGCATCTCGACGCCTCCTCGAACTCCTTCCTCCTGACTTCGATCCGCACTCCTCGATTCCCGATGGCCGACTGCCCCGTTCCTTCCTCTCTCTCGTGGTTTTGTATGCTCGTTCGCCATATTAAACTGGCATCATCTCCGCACGTTGCTGGGCTGCTCGCAGCTTCCCCTGGGTCGTAAAAAACGTGTTCGGCGCTTCGTTTCCCGCACGTGGCTCGGCGTCGTCCCTCGCTTCTGGCATAGACGTTTATTGCTTTGCACTGCAAGTGTTGGGACCCTTGGTGGTCCCTTGTTCGGTGCATGTGTTTCTTCCGCTGCCTCCGGATCTCGCGTCGCTATTATTCTGGCCCGCTCGCCAAAAGCTATCATCGTTTATTGCGGTAGCCAGCCTGGGACAGACGCAGCCGATGGTGTGAGCTCAGCGTCCCTTGTCAGCTGCGAAACGCAGCTGTGTCTGCCTTCCTCCGCATGTGGTCTCTATGCCACGTGTTCATTCTGCCGAGCCATCCTGGTGTCATTCTTCCCGCACGCCTGCCAAACCCTTAGTATTTATTGCGGTCGTTCGCCTGCGAGTTTTGCAAGTGTGTGTCTTCTGATGAATAAATATCTTTAGGGGTGCGGGATGCATCAAGTATACAAGAATGAAAAAAATGTGTATAGATGGAAGCCCAATGCTAATGTTGGAGACTACGTAGGCATTTCAAGAATGAATGGGACATTTAACAAAGTATATTTTCCGCACTAGTCAAACGAATTGTACAGAATTGTCAAAATACGACATTATGAAACATGCACTTACTATCTCGAAGACTCGGATGGCCAAGTTATTCGGGGTGGCTTTTACAGTGAGAAAATACAGCCTACGAAATTCTCCGACACTTATCTTGTAGAAAAAGTTCTTAAATGTAAAGCCAGTAAAATCTACATTCATTGGATGTGATTTCCCGATCAAAAAAATAGTTTAATTGACAAGGATGCAATCACAGATTAATAATAATGTTTTTTACAGCAAGTGTCTGCTAGCCTTTAGAAGATGGAAGATACTGAAGATTGCTCTTTAGTCTGGAATTGGTGAACGAACAGATAATGATTTTGTGAAAAACTTACTACAAGGAAATTTAATTATCCTGTACAAACAAAAAGTTATTTAATAAAATTTTTTTCAGAATATGATTGTTTTATTTTTAGGATTATTACCTACTCATGGCTGCATGCCTACTTCCTGGTCTGAGGGCTAACATACATACCAATGCCTATACTTTTTGTAATTTATGTTAATAAAAAATTCAGAGCATTACATGTAGTGATGAAAAAAATGAAAAATTATTTGGAGTGCCTTGACAACATTCCTGCTGCAGGAGTTAACATAATGAACACATACCTCTCATGTAGACATATTCATGGTTATAACATATGGGAAAATAATATTTTCCATATATATATTTTATGTATATATCTTTGAAACCTATACTGACACCCATGTCATGATAAGAAACAAAATGTCTAGGTGGAATGACAGAGCATTAATTGGAACATTCTAGAAACAAGGTCATGCTATTTTTAGACTGAAGGACACATGGAAATTTTGGGTAAGAAAATTTTGGCAATATATTTTGCAGATTTGGAAGAAAATTTTGAGGGAAATTCTAGGANATTTATGTATATATCTTTGAAACCTATACTGACACCCATGTCATGATAAGAAACAAAATGTCTAGGTGGAATGACAGAGCATTAATTGGAACATTCTAGAAACAAGGTCATGCTATTTTTAGACTGAAGGACTCATGGAAATTTTGGGTAAGAAAATTTTGGCAATATATTTTGCAGATTTGGAAGAAAATTTTGAGGGAAATTCTAGGAATTTTAAATGTTTTTTCAGGGAAAACATGAAATTTCGAGATCAGGGTCAAAGGTAATACTAAAAGGCATCGAGTCCTGGCTGTAACATCTANGAATTTTAAATGTTTTTTCAGGGAAAACATGAAATTTCGAGATCAGGGTCAAAGGTAATACTAAAAGGCATCGAGTCCTGGCTGTAACATCTATCAATATGGCGGATGGCAAACGACCAAAATGGCCGCCGGCCGCGCCTACCAAGTAGGCGGACGGATCCTACTTCCGACACCTTACACCTGCACCAAAACTCTCATTATCTATATTTTGTTTGGGATTTACACATAAATGGAAATTATAACATTGCATTGTCATTACAATAGTTCAGCAGTTTTCTTAGCGGTTAAGTCAGTTACTGTTTTTTTCTAGGTTAAACCATTATTAGATCAATCATTTTGAAGAACTGGTTGTTGGTTAACTTACGTTTAGTAAGTTTCGTTACGCACTTAAAATGGGAATGTTCCAAACAAAATTTTGAACATCCAATAACAAATTACACTGTTAAACAAAACAAGCACAAATAAATATTTACATTTGCTATATAGTATGGCACTATTGCTATTGAGTTAAAATGTGTAAAGAACACCTTTTATTACAGTAATCTGAAGTTTCTGTACCCTTACATTAGAATAAAAGCCAAATGTGGTTACTATTAAAAACAGAACCTCAAATGAACTATTTCCTTTGCTATACAGAATGATTTGCGTGTATTCTATATATAAACAATCAGTCGTAAATAACATTATAGAAAATAACCACGCTGCAAGGTAAAACTAGACGTTACTTTGCTTTTACGGGCTACGAAATAGATGGTTTAAAATCCTGAAAATAATCAAACTTCAATTAGCCTGTGTGCTAAAGCAGTCGTTGCGAAAGGCGTCGTTTATAAATTACATCGCCATCAACGGAACTAAGTTAACGGTCGTGTACTGCAAATCAAAACATTAATTACAAACATTTTTCGAATAAATATACAATTTTCTGTACGTGACAGCATGCTTGAAAACATAGTAGTTCCCTGAAAACCGAACAGTTCTAACTCAGGGGATATAGAACGATTACAAATTCCTACACGTTTTATCTGGCAATCATATAGGTTTCAGCCAGGATTTTGTATACTGTGGTTCGAAAATGTGTTCTTTTGGATCAATAACTCGTAAGATATTTTAATTAAAATTTTTTGTTTTAGAGATTGCATATTTTGGAAAACTGGTTATCAATTTCTGAAGTGTGTACATGCTGGTTTTCGTCTGTAGTTTTCCAGATGTAGAGAAAATATTAAAACTTTTATTTGTTTTAGATTACGACCATAATTGTGAGAACAGGAATACCAGTTAAGCACTATTGTATAAACTATATGATAAGCCATGTGCCCCAACTGACTTTTTATTTTGAAATGGGAAATAATCAAAATATTACACATACATTCAAGATGAAGGAGAAGTAATATTTCCGCCTCTAAACCACCAACTGCAATACAATTTTTTTTTGTTTAATGCGCAGTAACTTTCATGCCTGCAATATTTTATAATAACAGCACTGACTGGCAATTATTGAGTAGTTTCATAACGTTGGAGTATTTGCTGATAAGTTGAACGTGGTGACAAATGGAAAGTCGATATGGCTAGATGACAAGACTCTAAATTTATATGGATTTGCTTTCCCCAATATTTTAGCGTTAAAGGCAAAATAATGTTGTTTTCGCCAGAAAACCAATCATCAGTGCTCACAATGTCACCACTATTCGTGTGGTCACACAAAAAATTTCTAATGTTGAAACAACAGTTTTAGTGTTACTGCAACAGTAATTATTTGTTATCTGTGAACCGTCAGTAACTAATGCTGCTGTTAAAGTAACATGCCGTAAAACTACGAGGGGTGAATCAGAAGTCATGAAAACTATTGTTTATCTTCCGAAAATGACTCAACACAGGAAATGTACCATGTACAGCTGAAAGTGTATGACATCTACGTTTCAAAGGTGACACCACATGGGGTATGGATGCAGGAATGACCGGCAAGGAATAAATACAAAAATGGCTGCTTGGAATCACCGTTTAATTGATATATTCTCGTACAAACTGTATACACTCATTTGAACGGGTACGTATCGTACCTGTACGAACTGTTTCACATCCTTCAAAGTAGTCTCCGAGGTTGTCCGTGGTTTGTTGGCTCCGATGAGGCAGACATTGTCGCAGCATTTCGACGAGAGGTGTCGCAAATTGACGGAAGTCGTGCAGCCGATGGTATTTTCCGTCTGCCTCATCTCTGGCAACGAACCGTGGAACGCCTCGGATACCATTTTGATGTATGTGAAACAGTTTGAACACACTACGATACGTAACCTGTTTAATATAGTAGATATATACAGTTTGTACGAGACTATATCAATTAAACGGTGATTTCAAGCAGCCATGTTTGTCTTTGTTACTTGCAGGACATTCCTGCGTCCATACCCCGAGTGGTGTCACCTTTAAAAAGTAGACCCCTACTTGTCGTACACTTTCACTGTACATAGTACATTTCCTGTGTTGGGTTATTTACGGAAGAAAAACAGTATTTGTCATGACTTCTCAATCGGCCCTCGTATTAATGTTAATGTTATTTTAAGTCCTTTCGTAAAACTACCTTATTTCTGTTCTGTTAACATTAAGGTGATGTTTATGTTGCGGCAAAACAAATTTTGTGTTGAATGGATGTAAACATCGGTGTGAAAATTTGTTCATTTATTTTATTTGCTTTAAAAAAACATTCTGATATAAATAAATAAAGTACAATTATTTTGTCACAAAAATAAATATTACCAACAAAAAAATATGGATGGGAGGGCAATCGAAACCGCGCCTTGAGTGCCTGACGTTCTCCACTTTATGAAACCTAAAGCCTTACCAGGTGTTATATTTTAACACGTCTGGTTGCGTTTGATATTGTTGATATTCAAGCAACATAATGGCAGATTACGTATAGTTCTCTTTCGTAACGTGGATATATATATATAACGCAGATTACGTATAGTTCTCTCTCTCTCTCCCTATATATATATAGATATATATATAGAGAGAGAGAGAGAGAGAGAACTATACGTAATCTGCGTTATATATATATATATATATACGTAACGAAAGAGAACTATACGTAATCTGCGTTATATATATATATTTATTTATTTATATATGTACAATTGACACGCGTAAACTGCTGTGCAAGGGTTGAGTTGAGAGCGTGTCAAAAGTACATTTAGTTTTCATACTGTGATTAAAAATTTAAATATATGGCTTTAATTTTACGAGGTTACCGCTGTTCACTACTATCCGCCATTTTATAGTACGCCAAGTCAATGTACATTTGTGTTGGTTGGACATTTCTTTAATGTCACTATACCACAAAGTATTTTGTTCTTCCCGTTAATTTTAGTGTAGAACAAATTTTTTTCCGGCTACATTACTTCGAGGCTTTATTAACAGTAAAATTTCAAACAGTATATTGCTATTAAAGTTATAAAAGACTTTTGTAAATGGTTAAGATTATTTATTTGTGAAAACATTATTAAATTTACTACAACATAAACGTTTAAAGAAAGTGCCTTGATTATATTTTTTTTTTGTTTGAAGAACATTAGAATTGGTTCTATGCACTAACAAACATTTTAGTGGTCATTAAAATTAATTTTTATTCTTCACAAAAATAGCAGGGTGGAATTCGTTGCGTTCACAAATCATTTTGCAATGTTTTTTTCCCACAAACAATGAAACCAATCTGTTTAAACAAACACCTTTCCAAACGTTGATGTGGTTGGTGGATGGTGTAAAAAAAACTTCAGCCATTACAACAATGTTAATTATACCTAGTAGGACATATTAACTACGTCTATTGTTCTCTTAGAACACAACGTAGTATAATGAATAGTTTTTACTTTAAAATAGAAGTTACGGAGACCCTAAATTCAATTAAGACATCTGAAAAAAATTATTAATGATACTGTAGCTTCGTTTCGCATTAACAGCGCTAGTAACAGAGATACCTGTATCTACACTCCTTTTTCTTTGGTATAATAAGAATCAATATTTGAGTTATATTTTATTATCATTGTTGTGCAATGATAAATTTAATTTATTTTGTGAGCCTACCTAAAAATTTAAGCGTTTTTTAATGTTTAGGCCCAAGTAAACGCATTGATAGAAAAAAATTGTTACTATCTTAATAAATGTTTTTATTGATATTATTTATTTTGCAAATTTTCTTCACAGCTATTGGGTTGACCATATATGAAATTATACTTTAATCTATATAGACATATCTTACCAACTATTTTACAAACGTACATATCTCTAATATTGTCCACCTACATCTGCCTTCTTCGCTATTCGCTATCTATCTTCAGCTGCCTCACTTAGTCGCTGTATTATTGGTCTCTCATTACTTCTTATTACTTTGCCTGCTAGTTCATCACAACCCATGATAATGTTCCCTCCTACATCCGCCATACAATTCCGTAACACCTTCGTTGTCCACTTCAATCTCTTCCATTACGCCTCTCACTACATCCATCATTTCTCACACAACGACATTCCTCATTCAATCTCATCTTGTTTTACTCGCCGATCTCCAACAGGAATCCATCTCTGTCACTCGCATCATCTATTTTTTTTATTGTCTATGTTTCTGCACCACACAAGTGGACGTTTTCAAAATAAAAAAAAACACCTAATAAATCAAATGTTAATTTTGTACTTCGATTCCAGTTCAATTTACTTGCAAACACTATCATTTTTCTTCAACCACTATTCAATCTACATTTGAAGATTGAAAACAAGTCTTGTAATACTGCACTCAAAATAAAAATATTTTACTTCTTTCTATAAGTACATATACAAAATGCCAGTACAGACCACTGAAACAACGCTTTCGAAGAAAAATACTCTATTACCATGTAACTTCAAAATAAAAGGCGTTATTATTAATGAAATTAAGCTAAAATTATATTACCTAACGGCATAAAAATTTATAAGTATCAACATTTTTCTTTCGTGTAAAATTATCACATATATCAAATCTTTACTATAGGCTGCTCACGATAGACTGAGCACTTTTGAGAGCCCTGCTTAAGATATTCCTGTAGGCACGTTGTGTATTATTCCATCTTACATAAAATTAACATTAAAATGGGCCTTGTCACTTTATTCATGCGTCGGTAGAGTAAAATTGTGAAATAATAAGAAATGTACGTATTTTACAAATTAGCTTATTATTACATTTATATGCATTAAAACAGGAAACAAAAGAAATAATTTCAGTAATCACAAACGTTTGCTTAACACTTTTAATTCAATATTAATACATGGAACTACTTTCCTTCAGTCGTTACCAACCTCACTNACAAACGTTTGCTTAACACTTTTAATTCAATATTAATACATGGAACTACTTTCCTTCAGTCGTTACCAACCTCACTGGCTGCATGCCACTCAGTGCGCCCGTTAAAATATACGCAAATTGGAGCAGTGACGATTTCCAGAGGTTGGTTTCAAAAATGCTCACTTCATTGTGAACATCCTTTAAAGCATACGCGACTTCAAAATGAAAACTTAGCATTTCAAGTAGCTTTGTAAATTTATTTATTTCATGCACTTTCCGTAGACCCTGATATTGAGCCTAAAGTGCTCCAGGGTATGGAATACATGCAAATACAGTAATATCGGAATACAGCAATTACACAGGAGTAACAAGATAATATAATATAATACGTAACACAGAGTATATAAGAAATCTTAGTGATTAATATGTAATATTCATTTACAGAGTAAAATGACTTTAAAATTATAAATTTTTTTCAAACGTTGTTTAAGTTTCTTAACATCTACTTCACTGTATATAAAATTAAAGCTAATGAAATTAACCGCGTAATATTGTTATCATATATCTAGCATCGCACAACCACTTTCAATTTGTTACAGCTTTCATCTCGTAGAAGAAATTGGACACACAAGTTCACATTTAAGAGGATCTAACACCCAGCTGGGCCACTTCTCTGGTAGGTCCAGTCACCCCCTTTTTTCGGCATGTGCATTAGGGTGGAGCGAAATTTTTTTTTTCCTTTTACGGTCATGTAGTAGTAAAAAGTAGGTGCCTTTTAGGCTTAAATTAATTCATGCAAAATATTACTTGAATTAACTAAGAGTAGTTGCCTCCGCAAAGTCATTGCATATTTGAAAAAAGTGGATTTTTGTCTTAAGTTTGACACCATGTAAATATGTGAAATTTTAATACATACACCTATTTTATTTTATTGATATGTTGCAACAACAGCTATTTTTGACACAATACAAAAATAAGCCTAATTCTAAGTTATTTACTTGAAATAAACGGAGTGGGTAAGCGCGCGGAGAGACAATGTGACGTCACACGTNTATGTTGCAACAACAGCTATTTTCGACACAATACAAAAAAAAAGCCTAATTCTAAGTTATTTACTTGAAATAAACAAAGTGGGGAAGCGCGCGGAGAGACAATTTGACGTCACACGTGTCGTCGCGTCAGTGCGCTATTGTTTGTCGAAGTGAACGGCCGCGCGCCCAGTTACTTAATACATTTGCGCCATTTTGTTGTGTATGAAACATGGAAAGAACTCTGAGTGCATTCTAATGTCCTCTTTTTGGAGATACTCGGGAGATTAAATTGAACGTTCTTCCTACTTATGAAGATGTAATGAAGTACTACGAATGGACGAGACATCAACTAAAATTACAACTGGAAACTGCAAAAGAGCCCACATTTTCAGAAATAGCAGATATTGTGACATCAAGGATTATAAATATATGGCAAACTGCATCTATTCCAACAGTTACAAGCACAAAAGTCGTACAGATGTTGAAAGCATACCATCTAAAGTGCAAAAATCTACTTAAGTCTATCAAGAGACTCTCCCCGGA
>NQII01000045.1:0-17128 GCA_002778355.1 Clitarchus hookeri
TGTGGCGCTGTCTTCCAAAATGGTGGATTAACAACAATATTTCCCTCTGAAATTAATGCTTACAACGTGCGCTATTTAGCATACAAAATTAGGTTAAAATAGGTTGAATGGTTTCCGAGATATGACATATCGTCCTACGTTTCAAAATGCCGCCATTTTGAAAGTAAGGGCCTGGCATGGTCGAAATCTATAAAAGTCAGGTGTATATAGTTAGTACTATATGTGTACCGAGTTCGGTGAAATTCTGTTCATGCGTTAAAAAATTGAGGGGGTGGGTATCCACACGCGTCACAACACACACACAAACACACAGACAGGAAAGTGATTTTATCATCCTTTCTTTACTTCGGAAAGTATGCTTAAAATGATGACTAATATCACGTTCAGGGATAAAATGTGTAGTATTGACATGAGAATGCTACAGGAGACTTAGTGTTAAATACACTTGTTTCACTTTTCTGTCTAAAACCATTTAAGGTTTCTCAGCCTTTTAGGTACCAAATGGAAAATTTCCTATGCAATAATTTGGATAATGGCACTACTGATCGCAAATTTCACACATAACGGTATTTTTGTGTAATTGTAAGGGTCTGCGTCTTTCTTTCTAAAATGCCCTTGAGGATTTGACGCAAGATATCTTCCGACGTTAAACATTTCTGCAGGGCCGCCCATTTCATCATTGCCAAGAGGAGAGGCTAAGTGGCTTTCTGAANTCTTCCGACGTTAAACATTTCTGCAGGGCCGCCCATTTCATCATTGCCAAGAGGAGAGGCTAAGTGGCTTTCTGAACTACTAACTCGTTGACAGGATAAGTTCCGCGAAACTGATATTACTGTTGTGTGCTCCCGTCTCCGGTTACCACTTTCGTGTGTTTCTCTTCGTGAATCAGGCACTCTCTCGCTTTACTCTTACGTTATTGCCTTATCATGTTCAGGAATTTGGTTGCGAATTTCGATTTCTCCATCCGCAAGACTCGGGATCATTAGATTCTTTCTGTATCCGTAGATATTCTTAAAACATTCCGCAAACATTGTGATATTATTTATTTTCAATATGAAAGTTTAGTTTTTAATAGAAAACAGAAAGTAGCTTACCTTGCTTGTATCTGCCGTGCCCCGAAGCAAGTTGTTAATTCCATACTAATTATCAACCACGGCTGACGTGCACATAAACACTCACCTTTTTTCCTTCCTTTCGAAGCTGTTAACGTAACAAAGATACGTTGACGATTATTTCAGGAATGTGCAGCCACGAGGAGAAATCATATTTGTTATCCGAGGATATTTTCTGACACTTACTATCAAAATCATGTTGTATTGTATTGGGATGGATTTTCAGTCAATTAGTTCTGCATCGAAATGCAAAATGCTGCAGATCATCTTATTATACTGGACACCGAACCACGTGATCATTAACTAGATCAATTTGTATCATACCATGGCTGGTTCATATACTGGTAATGCCTTTCCCAAGAAGAAAGAGATATTTGTGCCGTTCGTAAGNGTCGCTCACCATACTACAGTAGTCCAGTAAATCTTTCGATTGAGTTCAGAATTTACACGGAAATTGCTTTAAAAATTTATATTAATAGCTGCCTTTTTTCAAACAACATTCAAACAATACTGGTTATGCCTTTCCCAAGAAGAAAGAGATATTTGTGCCGTTCGTAAGAATGTACTCTCAGGCACTGTCCCCGGGGACAAGGTATTGAGATATGATCAATCAACGCAGCTCACTTCCAGCTTGGGGCCGTGCATGTGTAGTGGTTAGCCTACTCGCCTCCCACCAAGGCGAACAGGGTTCGATTCCCGGCGGGGTCGCCTCTGGATTCTCGCACGTGGGAATCGTGCCGGACGATGCCGCTGGTCGGCGGGGTTTCTCGGGGATCTTCCGTTTCCCCCGCCCTTGCATTCCGTCGTTGCTCACCCTTTTCGGCTCTCGAGACCTCGACGTTTAAGGGCCGCCCAAATCCTCTTCACGCATTCATTCACATCTCCGATCTGTCAGTATCCGTCGGTGACCTTCCAAATCGTGCTCAAACCCTCGTCTGCCTTAAACACCCCCGGTTTGGTAGAATGTTGTCCTCACCCTGTCATCTGGTCCAGGACAGTGCTGGAGCTGAGTCGTCGTTCTCTGCGCCGACCAAAGTTGGAAGTTGGCTTCCCAAGTATGCGTAGGTACAACAAACTACCACAAGTGCAATCTCAAATGAAATTGCACCAGATAAAGCTTGTTCTAGTAGCGAGAATGCCAGTGTCGTGAGGACCGTCCAGTGAAGCGCCTATAGGCTCTGGGTGACATGGAAACACAGAGGATGGCCGCGCCACGGATAGGCTTTATTTGACGCATCACCTTCCTGTCGCCTTGTGAGTCACCTTTCTCGAATACTATGGCATGGCATCAGAGTTGCCTACTTTTTTGAGAGAAAGTCTGTAAATAAATGTACAAAAAGCAGTTACCTTAGTCTATTCCATGTTCAATTTTGACAAAATACAGAACATATTTGTTTTGCACCTCGAAATATTATTTATCATTGCTCGTTTTGGTTACTTCCCACCAAATACGAGTAAATACCAATGCCAGATAAAAAAATNGAAATATTATTTATCATTGCTCGTTTTGGTTACTTCCCACCAAATACGAGTAAATACCAATGCCAGATAAAAAAATTAAAACTAAAAAAAAGCAAAAAAAAAAATTGAAATACTTTGGTAACGTATTTTCTAGACATACTTACAAACGCACAGTGTACTCTCAAGCTTCAAGTGCCTTTCCAATGCAAATGTTCCCAAAACGTCGCCTAAGAAGGGCCGAATCCTATCGTTATTACTACGAGAGACAGCAAGTAAATTACGACTATTTATAAAGAGATAGTCACTTGCACTTGCTTTTGGCGGGCACGAAAATTGAGAGCAAATTAAATATTAGGCAACTCAATGCAGGTTCTGCCAGAATCATTAAAGGTAATTTGCAATTGTGAGTATTGTGTATTTTTAGTTCTACGAATTCATATTTCGAAACGCAAAATCTCACTCGAAATATATTTTTCCTTTTCAAGCGTGTAATTTCAAATCGATTATTGGATGTCATTGAATATCTGTTGATCCAGCACCAGCAGTGATAATACATTTAAAATATTTTAAAGGAGACCTGCAGTTATTTTACACTACTTTGAATGCACAAAATGTATGTTCTTTTTATGTGAAACCTATTACGTTAATTTGAAACTCATCTTTATAACTGCATACTTTGTCTTTTATTTGGCAAGTTTGAATAACGTATCAGTTCTCTAATTAAACCTGGCTGTTTTTTTGTGATACTTTGCGTTACAGCTACACGACACTGCGAAATTATATTTTAACGAAGATGTTATTTCAGCTTTGTGCGAATCAAGCAGGGAATATCTCGTGCCTGTAGGACATAACAAACGCAGAGTATTCCGCATGACGTATTCTCGGCGTGTGTTAATTACCTGCTATCCAAATATGAACGCTCCTCTTCCTACCCTGCCGGCGTACGCAGCCAGCTATTCCGTACAGCCAGGAACTAGCTACTACAACCGCCTGTATAAAGCAGCCCGCAGGTGGGAGNGTTTCACTCACCTCGCAGACAGCGCCCTCGGCAACTCAAGCGAATAAAGGCCTTTACGCAATTCAAAACTTTTAAGAATGGACTTTACGTTTCTGTTCCTTCCAAGGAAATAGCGCTAACACAACACAGACGTAAAGTTCGCACATTTGAAAATGGGTTTTGTAATCTGCATCAAAATGTGAATTCCTCTACGTAAATCATTACGTATCACCGATGAACGTGTACTACATATGTATTTCATAATAAAAACTCATGGTGATTATATAAAAATTGTGTTTCAAGCAATTAAAGAGCTTACTTATTTTACTTGGTAAGTGTTAACTCATGTGTATTTTTTTTTTGCCATTACTGTTCGCTTGTAATTTCGTTTATTTTGACGAGAAAATATTACCACGAGCTTGGCTCAATATGCGGAAATAAAAATCACCTCACATTAAAGCTAGCACATAAATATAATCCTTCCATCTAACCTCTTACAGAATCTCAGCAAAACGACTGCTCGACTTTGACTTTAAGTTTAAGCTTTTCGAAACCGTAAAATCAAGAGCGCTTGACTAACATTGACAGTTCCATTGCGACATTCTCCACATGAAACATGTTAATAAGCAAACGTAAAGTAAAAACTAAAAGTCAAATGCTGAAATGTTCAGTTGTGTAATGGCTTTAACTCGTCCAGATATTATTGCCGTGTAAGTCCCCTTCAGCATTCTCGATTTTATACTCCTCTGAATGGATACCAATCGCTTTGGCTGAAATCGAATAGCATAAAGCGTGAGCTAAAATTCTTCATACAAAACGCAAGACGGTTCCCCAATGTGCGCTTCCTGGACTAACCTTCATTTGTTTATTGCTGTATTTATGCGTTACAGTGGCGAATCTAGCGACCAATTAAGGCGGAGACTTCAATGGGGGATTATTATAGCTCACTCTGACCAATTGTTTTGTTAGACAATTAGTAGGTTCTTGGGAATATTTCGATTTAAAATTACTTTTTAAGAATGACTACAGTAGCATAGCCATAAAGAATAGTTTTTTGCAAATGTGCATTTCTTTAGATTAAATTATTTTAGAACTACTATTCAGTTATTTAACAGACACACGCAAGTATAGGCCATTCACGGTAAAGTGAGAACTGTTGAAAGCCTATTTAATTGTAATAATAGTAAATAAAAATATTTGATTTTAGCCTTAGACGTTAATTTCCGAGTGTGGTGGAATATACACACTGTGTTTATTACTTGGGGCAATATTTATTTTAAAAGGTGATTAAAGGATAAAAATTTCTGAAAGGAAAAAGTAACTAGGGCCTCAAAAGTGCTCACTTTACCGTGGACAGCCTATACAAATATACAACGCAGGCCTGTGTTAGCGTAAAGCGTACTGGTACATTATATATTGTGTGTTGGCCGGAGGTGTAATCATCTAGCGCTACCCATTATTTTCAGAACACATGATTACAAGAACACAAACATAATTATTGCGTCATATGAAAGTCAGTTATTATTTAGTGCATTAGTATCACCACGAACTTTTATAATTTCCTATTACAACGGGCCGCAGTGGTGTAGTGGTCAGACTACTAGCCTCCCACCTAGGCGAACCGGGTTCGATTCCCGGCGAGGGGATTTTCGCATGAGGGAATCGTGCCGGACGATGCCGCTGATCGGTGGGTTTTCTCGGAAATCTCCCGTGTCCGTCGCCCTTGCATTCCGGCGCTGCTATATACTCACCCACCTCACTTCACCCTCATTGGCTCTCAAGTTTTCGATTTTAAGAGCCGCCCAAATTTATCCACTCCTCTCCACTCTTATTACTTCTCTGAGTGTAGCTACTGATGTTCCCTTATGAAGAGTGTGTTACGTTTCAAGACTAATCTCCAGTTCCCCGGGACAGGGAGGCTGAAGCTCGCATAGTCGCCCCCCCCCCTTTTTTTTGTCATTTTTTGATCCGCCTGTGGTACCTGTGGTACTATATTTCACAAAAAAAAAAAACGTTAGTAACGTTTCATGTCCAAAGACGAGTTTCATATTGTCATTTCATCTCCAAGGGTTATTTCTTTAAACGTGAAAATGGCTAAAAACAAGTGCTTTCATGATAATTTTTAACTGATAAATTTCCTGTACACAAAATCTTAATTCGGAGTATAATACATTCGCAGTTACTTCCAGATTTCCTGAAGCCCTGCTGAAGTTGTACTTTCAGGCTATTCCTCCGCATCATGCAAACAAAGCTCGAAAAAGTCTAGGAAATTACACCAATGCAACAGTGTACCGCGTTCGTGCGCACTCAGTGTAATGTTATTTTTGCTTAAGAGCTATTTTTTCTAGGCAAAATCTACACACACATTTTTATCCAAATGAAACATTACAATTTATAGATCAAATATAAGTTAAAGTTCAATTTAAACAAAAATAAG
Source organism: Clitarchus hookeri (assembly GCA_002778355.1). Classification (NCBI taxonomy): domain Eukaryota; kingdom Metazoa; phylum Arthropoda; class Insecta; order Phasmatodea; family Phasmatidae; genus Clitarchus; species Clitarchus hookeri. The sequence continues at coordinate 6,008 of NQII01000045.1, forward strand.
ATGCTGAAATGTTAACAGGTGTATTAGATGCTTGTGATACATAACATATACAACAACCAAGCACATCATACATGGGGTTATTTTGCAAATGATTGATTCNTCGGAGTATAATACATTCGCAGTTACTTCCAGATTTCCTGAAGCCCTGCTGAAGTTGTACTTTCAGGCTATTCCTACGCATCGTGCAAACAAAGCTTGACAAAGTCTAGGAAATTACACCAATGCGACAGTGTACCACGCTCGTGCGCACTCAGTGTAATGTTATTTTTGCTTAAGAGCTATTTTTTCTAGGCAAAATCTACACACACATTTTTATCCAAATGAAACATTACAATTTATAGATCAAATATAAGTTAAAGTTCAATTTAAACAAAAATAAGATGCTGAAATATTAACAGGTGTGTTAGATGCTTGTGATACATAACATATACAACAACCAAGCACATCATACATGGGGTTATTTTGCAAATGATTGATTCNTTAGATGCTTGTGATACATAACATATACAACAACCAAGCACATCATACATGGGGTTATTTTGCAAATGATTGATTCATAAGGTGTTAGCAGACCGCGAACAGACTATAATCTTCAGATAGAATCAAATTGTTATCTTTATTACAGTGCCATAACAAATATGGGGCGCCAGCGCTTAAGGTGGCCGCCTGGGTAGGCCGCCAAACGGTGTGCAGAGCTCCAGCAGAAAACGTTTTATTAAAAAAACCATCTAATGTGTCTGAGTGAGGTTTGCTTACGAATAGCATTTAAGAAACGTCACGCGTCTGTATACGTTTTTCAGTTCCTCCATTTCTCTCTAACGCATGTTTTTGTGATAGTGAAAATGGCTCAAACGGGTGTTTCACGGTAATTTTAAGGTATAAACAGTTCGGTACAAAACATTAAGAAAGGAATAGGGTCGTGCATCAAACCTATTTTTTTTATTATTACGTTATAAAATGGTAGGGTCTCCGCTGAAAGTCTCACGGAGGCGCTTTATCGACGGCAAGACTGCACGCCAGTTCAGTGCTTTTCACGTAGAGGCGACGAAAGAGTTGATGCGCATGTCTCGGTCGCCCCTAGCGCTCCCACACCTTTCGGCCTCAAGACGTGCAAAATTCCTTGAACCATGCTGCCACCTTAAACGTCACGTTCAGGCGAGTCGCCGACGGAAAGACTTAACGCGCCAGTTGGGTGCGTTGCGCGTAGAGGCGACGAGGAAAGTGCCGAATGAGCAAGAGTCGACCTTAGAGTTCGCGCGTTTCGAGACTCGAACCCCGCAAAATAACTCAAGGCAAGCGGAGATCCTTCAGGGCGCCGCCAACCTGGCGCTAGAAATGCGTTGCAGTGTGTGTGTGTGAGTGTGTGTGTGTGCGCGTGCGTGTGTGTGTGTGTGTGCGAGGTGCGTGTAATACTCTCGAAACATCATTTACATAATAAATGCTATTCACGAGCCCTCCAACGTAGCTGAAAACGGCCTTTTCACACCGCTGTATCTCACAATATGCTGGTTGGAAACATGCGAAACTATTACAGGGACCTGCACTGAACTTTGCTGTAGACTTTCAACCGATAAAATGATAGGGTTCGCCACTCAAAGTCCCACAGGTACACGCAGCACCACGCCAGTTCAGCGCCTAGCGCGTAGGGGCGAAGGGGCATCAGATGCGCGTTGTCAGTGTCGCCCTTATCGCTCCCGCGCTCCCCTGGCTCAAACGCGCTGAAAACCTTCCAAGTAGGTGGCGCCCCTAAGGCTCGGCTTCGCCTATTATGCATTCATTCTTCGCTTTCTTGTCATAATTTCAGTTTCAGATCAATCATTGAAAAAGTTTTGATTATAGAAAATTATATTTTACTATTCGTTGAATATTTCGGAGTCAAACTTTTTATTGTGTGTTATTTGCTGGTTGTAAAAAGTCAGAAACGTGTCGAAGAGTACAAAATATTAAACAACTCGTAAAATGTAAATTTTCTGTAAACAAGCATTGACAATAATTACTCTGAAAAAACGAATCATTTCNATTAAACAACTCGTAAAATGTAAATTTTCTGTAAACAAGCATTGACAATAATTACTCTGAAAAAACGAATCATTTCTGCAAAAGAGGTGGAACCGAGCTTTAAAGCATGACGATGATAGTACAGTGTCGTCACTGCATAAAGCCCAAAGTAGGATGGAAGGTGATTTGTCATTTTCTTTTGCAATTTGAACGTGACGTAAAAAGGAACAACACGCCCATTGAATCAGCCCGGGAAAGTAATTTTCCTCGGGAATTGAACTCGTGATCGTTATACCGTAAAAAAAAAAGGACCCGCTGAACTCGACAGTTTTGTATACACCCCGGGCGCTGTCATTTGTTTGCTGCATGGTGCCTTCGAGATGAGCATTTTATCTTGCGTGCTGTGCCGTCCCCCGATACGCTCCGTCTTTTCCACGCGTATTTTTACTGATTCACAGTCGTGTAATGTGTGCCAAGAAACGGGTGACTCGAATCATAAGAGTGACGAGAAAGTACAAGTGTTCCAGGTCTTTTCTATGGTGCGCCTCTGTCTTAGATTGTAGTCAATAGACGCTCTGTCGCCAGATAACTATCGATTAGTCAAGAAGTTACGCTGTCTTGAAACGGTAACTGCATGCATTAAAAAAAAAAACTTAACAAAATGTTCACATTCTATAATTGTGAGTAAATATAAAATTACTTTATCATCTACTTATTGCAACCGACCTTATAATCAGGAAAATAATCATTCATATTTCCCCCCACTGGCCTTCACTATTACGCGAATTTTGTAACTTTCGATTTTCCGTATCTAAGAAAGAAGTCTACACTCAAAATTCGAAACATTTTCAGCGAATTTTACTTCTGATCTGTTGAAACTTCTCCACTTGAATCAGTGAAATTCTACCGATCATTTCATTTGCTTGGGTTCACTGATTAAACAGTGATTTTTTTTACTGATTCCTAGTGAATTGCACTGGCCTAGCAGTAAAACCTCAGTGGATTCCACTGATTTTCCAGTCGATGACAGGTCGTTAACGGAGGATATAGTGAAATAATTCTACTCATAGAATTCATTGGTTCAGGTTGAGAGTGTAAATGAATCTTTGTGGTTGTCCTGGCATCGCGTTGTCGAAAAAAAAAAAAAAAAAAAAAAAAAAAAAAAAAAAAAAAAAAAAANGAAATCAACATTATCACTAATTAATTTAATAGCGGTGGCCTGAGGATATAAAAATATAAATTATTACGAACAGGTTTTTAAGGCCCGAAGGCCAACACACCTTCCATCCTCCCGCACTGCAACTGTACTCGGATGACTTATTATGAACAGTATGAATTAAAAAAATTGGAGAGGTGTTTTCGAGTAAAATGTATTGGGGCTGGGCCCTCGTCTTACAAAAACGAAGATACCAGGGCCGCTGTAAAACAAAGCTTGAGAACTACCACACCATGGCGCCGCTTGAACTTGGCGAAATTCTCGCCGGTCTAATCACAATTCTTCCCGGCCATTAGACAAACTTGTGGAACACAACGCCGAAACACCCAACTGGTATAAATAACGCCGGGACACGCAGCTAGAAGTAAAACAAAAAAAGTATTAGCGTTTTCGTGATTTAGATTTTGCCTCCCTTATTACCGAGGTTTGTTTCGTTACAGTTGCTCTGCTGCGTGTCTCCAGTTTCGAACCCATCGCTTCAGTATTAATTTCGCGTACCTAAATTGAATAATGTATTTGAAAAGAAGTACTGTCTATGACGCAGCAATTATACGAAATCACAGGAATAATTATTGCATAGAAAATATTCCATCGAGTCAACAACATTTTTAAAAAAACTTTTGATGCAAAATTTCAAACAGATTTAATGACGTAATTCTACAAACTTTCATTGTCACAAATAATTTTTTTACATGTAAATGTGCGGGGGTTTCTCGTCTTGGGAAATAAACAGTCATCATTTTTAATGCAGTTAATTCCTGTTGTAAACCTACAAAAATATTTTTATATTAGTTTTATAATAAATGCTTAGACTTTTAACTAAGTATTTTAATGAATTGATATAATAATTTGGTTCACGTCAGTACAGACACGTGCTTATTGCTTACTGATGTGATTACGTTACTAACGATAATGATTATTGTAATTATTAAAAAAGACGATATTTTTATATAAATTGTCGAGAAAAAATGCTGAATCGAAGTTAGTGTTGCTATGTATTTAACAACATTTGTTTTTAGCTGCTATTTCGTTTTGTTTATAATCTGAAGTATGGCATCCGACGTAACTTAACTTTCGTGGAAGTAACTGTTTGTAAATATTCTACATTGAGAATTTTTGAGCTTTTCAATCTTTTATGTGTCACAGATTTTTCGAAGTACTAATGGAAGTGATTTCTGTAGTTTCTCATGCCCTTTGTTGGCGTAACGGTAAACAGCAAACCATTGGCGATCTAGTGTATCCATTCTGTCTAATGTTAAAATCGCTCGTTATTTACATTCTTTCAGCAACTCCAAAAATACTTGCTATACGGAAAAAAAATCTCTCATCTGAAATGGGAAAATAATTCACTATTTTATGAAAGAGTCGCAGCTTGATCAAAGCAAATAGAAATGCGAACATGCAGTACTTTTTATTCTGGACAGAAGCTTCATTACAAAATATACGACGTGTTTTAACATTTGCATCCACGTTTTCGTTTACGTATTTTTTTTAGGCCACATAGAACATCATTTATACTTCTTTGTGCTTCTGTTTCATGCCACATAAACATGGCGGACTTAACCAGTTTGCCGTTATTAATACAAAAAGAATGTTACCAAAGTTGCCTCAAATAAAACACCTCCTTGTATTGTGGATATGGTATATTCTTCAAGAAGTCAAAGTACAAAATTTCGGTATCACACTGCTTTGAATTTGCATGAAAACATCTTGCCTTTGTTTCGCGCACTTCCAGTTTCACCCTCGCTTTATTCCTTGAAACTTTATTTCATCAGATACCATCTTAGCATTGTAGCGATGTAGATGGAATTTCCGATATAACAAACTATTAACGCAGGCGTAAGCTCATGCATCTGGACAACTTTCTGAACTCTGTAAGTGTTTATTTGTCGTTGTTAGCGATATCAAAAATGGCGGCGTTGTAATGCCCTTGTTTCTGTTACACAAATTCGTGTAAACATGTAAATATGATAAACAAGATTATCCTGCATTTGGTCTTTTAGGGGCAGTAGTGTTCCTTATTTGGTATGCAGATGAGGTGAACTGAATTTTCGACTTCGGTGTTTGAGCTCGCGAATTTCTAGCAGAACTGCCAATATCTTACAATCTAATAACGCCGTCATCGTTTAATTTTGTAGAGAGTACACAGGCTCGAGATGGTTTTCTTTTCCGCGTTCAAGGCGCAGCTATACGGGCGACAATGACACGCGCGCCCAGCGCAACATCGCCCGTAAGTGCAGTGCGTTGAACGCGGCGTGTAGTACTTCTGTCGCTACATTTTCCTACGGAAATGAGCTCCGTAACAGCGGGACTTTATTACGCTCGGCAAAGGCCCACTGCACTGTTTTACTTTTCCTTCTACCGCTTAAGGANCCCTTCTACCGCTTAAGGAAACTGCGCATGCAAGCTACAAAAATTACAATTTTTATTACCATCTTCACAATTTGTTTCTTTTTCGAATACACTTATTAACCAATATATAATTGGTTTTATTTTTTCCTGGCAAAAGTTGTGTTCCCAGGAGATTTATTCAATGCGATGCTCGCAAACGACGAATGTACAGAAAATGTCTCCCCTAATAACTCGTAAGTTTTCAGAAGATACTTTCCTTTAATACAAAAAAAAAAGTTACTTCTGTGTATTCTAGTTACATTTAAATTCAGGCACAGAAAGTGCGGCAAACTTTCAAAGCCGGTGTAAGCAGAGCGATTACCATTAGTAGAAGCTACGTGTTTGAACGTTTCGAAGAAGTTGTTCAATGTTAGATCACACAAATCTGCTACCGCGCCGCTGGTTTCCAGCTCATACACTATTTCTGAACATCTGATCGAACTTTTTTTTCGACGTGCACCCAGACCGAAATTGGAAATTGTATTCAACCCTTAAGAGAGCGTGAATGTAAGAATATTATCGATTAAACTAAATTATTTTTAATGTAGTGTAACTAAAATTTTTATCTATTAATTTGTTAATTCGACTGTTTAAATATGTACACGCGTGTAGAAAAGCAACAAAACTTATAGTTTTGATACATGGACATTATTTGTGCTGGCTGCTTTATTTCGACAATTTTTTTTTCCGCCCATATAACATAGTAAATAATTTTGGATATTAGATTTCCCTATTTAGTTTAATTAAAAATAGCTCTTACCCATCCCGATGCTAAACACCCTTAGAGCGTATAACAATACTGTAAAGATTATTCCGTTCAGTCGATGTTAACTTAACACACGTTGCACAATAATTATATGTCGACATTTATAGTCATCCGGTAAAAGCGTCAAAACTTGTTCGTTGGCATACAGATTTTAACTGCCATATTCAATTTAGAAAAATTCTATTTTATTTTACAAATTCTAGAATTTATGTTTTGTGCATCCTGTGCACTCGGCACTTCAATACGTGACCCTTAAATATGAATACAATATTACAGAAAATATAAGTCTTAAATGCCGTGCACCTTTTGAACTAATAACCTGGGATGTAAAGTAATCGATATAAAATTAAAATACTTAAAAAACGTGAAAGGTTTGTTAGATGCTGTAATTTTGCAGTTAGTATGTAACTCTCACACCATTTTTTGCCCGAGGTAGAATAAGCGTTAGCTTAATTAAAAATATTACAGAGGACAAGTTACGTGGTCTGTCATGACTTTATCATGCCCGAGTAAATTTTATTTGTGGTAAGCTTTTCTTTCAGGATGACTGCTGAGAATAAGCTACAAGGCTACAAAAATTAATAGTATGTAAAAACATTCAAAGATGTATTTTTTTTGCGTGGGAAGGGTAAATTATCACCAGCAAACTTATTTTCCTCCCCAGTAAATGCCATGCAGACACGAAAAATAAGGTGTTTCTTTTGGTACGGCATATTTTTTTCTCTTCTGATAAAATGGAGGCAGCGCTCAGTCTAAAAATTCAAATTGGAGATGATGATGCTTTATCAAAGCAGCCATGCATTCTCCCCGTGAGTGCAAAAGCCAGCTGGCGAACAGGCTGTGGCGGTTGCCCTGCCCCAGATGANGTGCAAAAGCCAGCTGGCGAACAGGCTGTGGCGGTTGCCCTGCCCCAGATGAACGTATGGCCGAGCGAGGGCTCACGTACTCAGCCGCCCCGGCCGAGCCGGCGGTCGGGTCGCGGGTTCAAATCCCTGTCCGGCGCAGCCCCCGCATGCATTATTCCCGCTGCACTTTACCTGATGGGCCAACATGTGCCCGCTCCACGGGGGCGAGGGAGGTTGTTCCAAGTCGCTTGGATGGGGAGGGAGGGCAGAAAGAGAGAGAGAGAGAGATAGAGATGGAAGTTGGCGCGCATGCGCCCAGGATTACCGCTTGCATTTTTCATCCGGCCACTTTGGGGACCGTGCAGCGGGGGCGATACCACCAGCGTGTGAGTAAAGGTTGCAACCCGTCGCGTGAACGGAATGCTTACTATACTCCATAGGCTGTTCGCGGTAAATAAAGTACGCACTCTTGAAAGAAACATTTAAAAAAGAATCACTGCCCGTTACTATACACGTGCTACTTATAATTACCGACAAACTCCGGCCGGTTATTCTCGACGAAAATATGAAACGAAAATAAATGTATAAAAACGCTTTTCACGCTTAGGTGCACACATTGTGAAGTCCCCTTATTTAGAATAATAATAAATATGTATATTTAATTGTAGTCCTAGACATTAATTGTTTTTACTACTTGCATACAGTGTGTTTTTACTTACGTGGCAATATTTATTTTAAAAAAGTGGTGGAAGGATAACAAATGGCTGTTAGGAAAAAGGTAACTAGAGACTCAAAAGTGCTCACTTTACCGTGAACAGCCTATACCACTTTTCCTTGAAGTGATTACTAAGGGAGCTATGCGGCATCAACAATTGAGTTTTGAAATGGCTGTCGTTACAAATATCAGGAACTACTTGAGATTAAGCAACAAATCGGTGAATAGTGTCCTGTATAATGGCAATCTTACACATGTGAACATAATGTTGGTAATATTATCAGGGAAATAGGGATGCGTGAACATAATGTTGGTAATATTATCAGGGAAATAGGGATGCTGATTCGTATAAAAACACAGAGTGGCAACTCATATTTTACTGATGAAGGGGGGTGATATTACCAACCGCATTTTCACAGGTGTAAGATCTCCGTTCTGCAAAACACTGTTTACCGATTTGTCGCTTGATCTCAAGTAGTTCCTGATGTTTGTAACGAAAATCGTTTGAGAACTCGGTTTTTCTAGGGCGCATAGTTCCTTTAATAATCACTTTAAGGAAGTGTGGTTCACACAAAGAATGTGTATCTGAACTTCGTGCAGAAAATGAAACTACAGCATCTGTGGGCCTAAACAACCAGAAAATTCTTGTAACGTAATGTCCGGAAAAGCAATATTGTATCACAAAAGCGACGTTGAAGTTAGGTGCCTCAATGCCGGGAGATGGAAATAATACAAACAAATGAATGTACTTATTACATTTTCTACACGAAGGTATGGTTATTCAATACGAAACACAACAATACACTACACTAAAGTACACGTACGTACTTGCGGCTGCGTACTCCCGGCATGTCACAATACATGAACTGTACGATTTTCGTTCGACTACAATACTATGAAAAAATCGTAAACTAAAACAGTAACGAGCTTTACGAAACAGTTGTACACATGGTAGATAATTTGCCATTATACATCGCAGTGTACAGTACTCGCCATAAATACCCTTCACGTTAGCTGTGTACACAATTCTCTACGCAGGGTCTGGATGTGTTAGGACCTGCCATTGTACTGTGAGTGTAATGATTTAGTTTATGGCGCACATTAGAGTACGAAAATAATAATAATGGCGTGTGGGGAGTGCACCCAGGGCAAGGCAACACCCTTCGAGTGACGGTCTTTCCAGCTGGGACTCGTAGGTGACCGTCATCCCCGAGAATGAGGCCCTAGAACGGAGCGCCCTAGAATGGAGCTGGAATGTGGGGGAAGCGGGAGTACCCCGAGAAAAGCTCGCCGACAAGCGGCATCGTCCAGCATGATTCCCACATGCGAAAATCCGGAAGTGAATCCGCCGGGGACCGAACCCGGATCGCCGTGGTGGGAGGCGAGCGCCCTGGCCACTACGCCACCGCTGCACCTAGAGAACGAAAACGCACGTTATTAAAATAGGGTTTCTTTACACTCTATGAATCAAACTTTTCAAAAATAACCCCATGTACGACTTACTTATTTGTTTCCTAAATACAGTATGTCATGTATCAAAACCTTTTATACCACCGTTAACATATAGGTATCTAATGTTTGGTTAAATTGAACTTTTACTTGCACTTCATTTACGAACTATAGTATTCCATTTATATTAATATTAATAAAAGCAGGGAGAGAATACGTGTGTTCGTGCGGTAAACTATACACACGGCCTACAGCGTGCAGGCGCACGCCTGCGCCACACCTCGCGGCATTACAACTTTCCTGAAGCTCTGCTCAAGTTCGACGTCCAGGATATTACTCCGCCACGCACCGACAAACCTTATCCGAGTCTAAGAGAGTACACCGATGGGACAGCGCACCGCATTCGTGCGCACTCGGTGTAATAAAATTTTGCATCGGAACTATTTTTTACTAGACATTACCAACGCACCTATTTCCTAGCTGTTTCTATTCATAAATAATCATAGATAAAATATTACAAATCATTAATAAAATTTTAATTTAACCAAAAATAAGGTACTTCTATGTTAACACAACTAAAGAACGCTTCTGATACATAACGTAATTAGGAAACCACAAAACACGTCATAGATGGTGTGATTTTTCTAAGGTTGGATTCAAAAACCTTGAAGAAACCGCGAATATACTATAGCAGCTAAGACGGTTGGAGCATGGGATGTGTCTCAGGGCAAGCCCTATACGCCTTAGGTCGGGTTTATGTTATAAGTAGAGACCTGAAAAATTCGCGAGTTCAACGACCTGCAGGCTGAACTCTACAGTCCTATACACAAATATGCCAATGTCAACTGCACATTGGATGTCTTCTGTAGGCGACGATTGGGTCAGCGTTCTCCAGGAGGTGTCAAACATCTTGTGGTCCAATGTCTGAAGTTATATAAACACACGTGTTTTGAATTCTAGCTTGTCCCAAAATGAATCAGCGAATTTTTCAGGTCTCCAGTTATAAGGGATGCATGCATCGCGGCTATAGCAGGGTTGTCTGGTGCCACGGCCGCAATAGTAGCCATGGTCACGGAAAACCAGCGGAAAGAGCACTGNGTTATAAGGGATGCATGCATCGCGGCTATAGCAGGGTTGTCTGGTGCCACGGCCGCAATAGTAGCCATGGTCACGGAAAACCAGCGGAAAGAGCACTGTGAAAATGTGTGCTGCAGTCGCGGACGATAAATGCATGTATACATTCTTTTGATTGTATTAGAGCGGGGAAAAAGTAGGGTGAATTGTTAGTTAGCGAAGATAGACTCGTGTGTGGTTTGGTGCGGGGTGATATTAAACGAGTGCGCTGCTGAGAATGTAACCAGGGTCGTGCTATGCGGCCCTGGTGGTGGGGGGGCAGAACTGAGCCACCCGCCTGACAGATGCCAGTCATCTCTCCGTAACACAGAAAAAAGTGATAGTGTTGCAGGTAGGCGTACCAAGTCTCTGATTGGCAGCGCGAGTCTCTGGAAGTAGGCCTTTCCTACGATTGATTGGCTTTTGCGCGGTGCCTTACGATCCCCTATTGGTTTGGCTACCGCCTGGCGAGTCAGTTACCTGGCGTTGATTGGTTATCGGCGCTGCGTCACGTTGTCTGCCATTGATGCTATTTTTCTGGCGTATGCTACCGGAGTTAGCGGTATAAGGGGCTGTTTCACTTCTTTATTATTATGTGTTACGTGGTCAAATCATGATCTGATGGGGC
>NQII01000045.1:23755-60051 GCA_002778355.1 Clitarchus hookeri
GACCAGAGCCTGTCCGTCAGCGGCCGGGTGTTTGTGTGGCTGCGGTAGGCGGGGAGCCAACGGCGCATGCGCGCACGTGCGTGTTCCCACAACCTCCCTCCCACCCTCCTGGACCACATTGCCGCCTGACTTCCGACACGTGTACCTCGGACACAGTACACCGCGCTCACTCTCTCCCTCCCCCCAAGACCCTCTGACACTACGCCCTTTATACTCCACGGCAGGTAAAGCTCGGTTCACCATTAGTTCCGTGTGTAGACTATTCACGGTTGAGGTTACTTCTCCCGCAGGTTGGGAAGATCATTGTTAAAAGGTTTGCAAAGCGAAAATCTTCGTCACTAGGTACCAGATTGTCTCTATTTTCTACCTTAAAAAAACCGGATAGTTACTTTATTCAGAAATAAAATATAAAATAACTTTGTAACTAAGTTAAATCTCTCTCCTTCATTATTTAAGTAGCTTAAAAATTTAATTAGAAATTACTATTTGGAACACTGCGCACCTAACTGCGGAAATTTTCCCTTTGCCAAACTCTTCCATAAGATATCTTGTTTTGTTCTTAACCTGAGTAGAATTAACTTTAACACTGTATAGTATATTCGAGGTTTCTTCGCACTTTTCAAATATAACCTTTGAAAAATCAGCCCTTGTTTGACGTGCTTGGCTGTTTCATAATAATACATGGAATGTATCACAAGCATTTCATACTTGTGCTAGCACTAAAATACTTTAATTTTTGTTAAATTTTTAATTAATATGAATAAAAACAAGGAGAAAAAAAAAGTGTGTTGGTAAAACTAGTAATAAATAGTTCGTATTCAAAGTATTATTACACTGAGTGCGCACGAATTTGGAGCATTCTCCCTTTGGTGTCATTTTCTAGACTGGGTTAAGATCTATTTGGCATGAGGCGGATGTATATCCTGTAAGCAGAACTTCAGCAGGGCTTCAGAAAAGTTGGAAGTAACCGTGAATGGACTACAAAGTCAACACTTTTTAAGGCCCTCCTAGCATTCATAATAACCTAAAAATTTATTTTATTGTGGCCTCAGACCTACAATTTTTGGAGATATATAATATATACACTGTGTTTATTGGTCGTATGGCAATTTGCCTATTAAAAATGGGCGAAAGGATACTAATTAGCTGAAAATAAATTTTAAGAACGTCTGCATGCTGCACGGAACGTTTACAAAAATGTGTGGTTCATAGAGTATATAGTTGTCTTATGTTCACCCAATCACACACGACTAGAAATTTATTTTATTTTAGTAATATTGTGATATAAAATTTTGTTTCGTTTTATTTTATTTGCATCCTTATTCTTTCAGTATTTCCTGCGCATGATGTATCAATTATATACAACCGAACATGACAGTACAATATAAAATTAAAATACAATTAATTATTATATACTATTTATACGTATTTTTAAATAAGTAAAGGAGTGCGAGTGAGCAAGCGAAGAGTTTCGGGCGGGTTTTAACAGCGAGGTCTTGGGAGCTGATGAGAGTGATTGAGGTGAGTATGGAGCAGCGCCGGGATGAAAGGACGGGAGAAACGGGAGATCCCCGAGAAAACCCGCCGACCAGCGGCATCGTCCGGCACGATTCCCATCTTGCAAATATCCGGGAGTGACCCGACCGGAATAAGTGATGCAAAGTAAATACGTAACTTCTCTTTCAGAAGTAAAATATTCTATTAAATACAGTAAGTAGATTTTTATTATTCTTTTATAATTCACTTATACTGGTTGAAGCTCTTGCGTACACGACACGAAATGAAATATAATTTCCTGCATGTCCGCACGTCGAAGATGTTCCTAAAAAACACGTACACGACGACCATGGACCGTTTCGTAAAAATACCTTACTTCATTCTGATACGTACATGATCATTACGTACAGGTTTTTCATCGTGAACCGACCTTAGCACAGCGTAGCACTGGCTCCTGGCTCCGATGCCGCCGGTAGCGTTGCAGGCACTCTCTTCCACATAAAGATGAATGGTGTTCTACAAAAAAGAATACATAAATTATTTTTAATTTTGAATTATGTGTTTTTGATGTACATTTAAAAGATACAATTTTACCATCGTGGACTAATTAATTTTCACGTTAATTTTGGTATGATGACGTCTGTTCATTTTATTGTAAATTTAAATTATATGTAAAGTGAAACGTTCTAAGTACTTAAGCCACCGCCAAAGTAAACATTCTCCTGGATATAAGAATTTCCGGATTAGACGGTTATGCGGAGCTAGTACAGACAGACCGAATAATGGTGGAACGTTTTATTACTACAATCAAACTTAATTTATATTAACAACATCAACGCCAACATTTCTGAAGAGGGTGAGTGTTTTTCGACTCTGACAAGCGTATATTATTAGCTTCAGTTATTATCACGCCATACCACATTCGTGTATTCTATCCTTTGTAGAGCAGGACTTTCCCTCTGTGCCACCTCTTTTTTTCCCCCAACTTTCTGCTGCCCTCTTTCGTCAATTACAAGTTTTCAAAACTTTCAACAGTATTTTTGCACGGATTCGAAATTTAAGCATGGTGAATGGTTATTCAGAATGTATGTCCAAAATTAATAACATCCCTCGTAAAGAAACCAAAACATTATGCGAAAAATGCCATTTAGTACTATTTTATTTACTAAGATGTAAATACTCATCAACATTGTTAATTAAATATGAACATTTACGTTCGATTACTCGAACTTTGGAGTATGCAAACAAAATCGTCCGAAAGATATATGAAATAAAACGTGAGGACAATATTAGAATAATAATTATTATATATGTAGATATTTATTACTGCCAACTACATTATTTTGTTTCCATTTTTTTCATGATGCCCTTTTTAAATAATTATATATACGTATATAAAATGTCTGAATATATTATTAATTTGTATTTGGTTATTTCTGGGCATATTCAGTAATACTGGTTTAAAGAAAAATATTTTACAAAACATCGTTAATACTAAAAGTATTTTAAAAAGTTTACAATCTCCCATCACTAACAAAATTAGACAAATTTTGTTTCATTTTCAATGTTGTACTTATTCTACCGAAACATATTTTTACTTGCGCTGAATATATCCATAACAGAACTAAGAATAAAAATTGAAATTCGAAAGCCCAGATGTCAAATACAGGAGTAAAGAGTATAAAAATGTATCCTATCTTATTTGTTTTGCAGACCGTGAATAATTTAAAACACAGGGCTTTCACGGTTACTTCACACTTTTCTGAAGCGCTGGTAAAGTTCTACTTTTGGTTACCGATTACGTATCCTTCCGCTACATGTAAACATAAACACTGCCATGTGACTACGTTCTAACTGTCAAATGCTTGTTTACTGTTTTCAGCTGTTCAAAGAATTTTAGTCATATTTCAAAAAATAATTTCGTACGAATGTTCACAATTTAAACCTATAACCATATGAAGGTCAGCTTTATGACTTTTTAACAATGTTTATGTTGACGATAGTTCTTAAGGTTATTATTCTGCATTGCTAACATGTCTGTTATACACGACATAGCACATTACACATAATACACTTTAATATTTTGCCGCGACTGTTTTTAACCTTGTTATAACTGCGGAGGAATGAACTGTATTATTTAACCTNTTTTAACCTTGTTATAACTGCGGAGGAATGAACTGTATTATTTAACCTCTTTTTATTGATATTGTTGGGTAATTTTAATAAAAAGGACGGCATCTGTCGGAATAAAAATTAAAACGAAGGGACAACCAGTCCAACGAAAAGACACAGTAAATTCTAGCACGCAACTCGTGTCGCTTATTTATTGTACGTAGCAACGTCAAACTTAAAATATAGTGGTGAAAATGCACACAAATAGGCCTACCGTAACTTTTATTCCGCTCATATTTCTATGCATTGGTACTTACTGTTTTCTAGATTTATTTAATTATTTATTTAAATTTATCTGGCTGGGCTTAGTGTTTTTTTTTGGGGTTGTGGCAAACATTCAAATCACAGAAACGCAAGAACGTTACACAATTGTGTTTAAAACACCTACGGTGAGACAACGATATAATAAACAGACGTGACTTTCAAACAATTAATTTCGTCTTAAAAATAGTTCGCTGTCAAAACGTATAAGTTTCACACGTCCGATATTTGCAATCACACACACACTGGTCCAACATAACGTAATGGCTACAATACTCCTTCACACATACAGCGGTCACGACGCACTTTACAGCATATTTATTCCTGCCCGTAAAAATCATATCTATCACAACATCGTAACTTGCCTAGAAAGGTGTAAAAAACACAACGAGTACGAATTTGACGCTTCGTTCAGAAACACGCCATGTCATGTCGGCGTCGTCTGTCGCCACTTCTGCCAACTTCGGATTTGTAACCGTCCCGCCATCACATATAAATATATTATAATAAGTATTCAAAAAAGTAAAATCTCGTTTCAGTTGTAAGTTACAAATACAATAATCAAAATTTTTTGCTATAATAAGNTATATATAGAGAGAGAGAGAGAGAGAGAGAGAGAGAGAGAGAGAGAGTGTGTGTGTGTGCGTGTGTGACAAGCTCCGGTCCGCCTATTGATCTTTTTTCCTCGGGCGAAAAACACACCGTGTCACTGGGGCCTACGCACGTTAATTTGCGCTGATATTTTTAACTGTAGCAATGAAATATGTTTCCTTCAGCGCTACCAAAAAAAAAAATCAAATATATCAATAGGCAACGTTTAATTTACAAACAGCATACCAAGAAACTAGGTTTAAACAATATTTTAACCTGACTATTTCTTTCTAGCCATTGCCAACACATCGCTGCTCTCACTGTTTTTAATTCGTATTTAATACGATATAAATATTACAAGTTATAGAAGATACTAAGTTAAAGTTTCATTTATTCAAGAATACTGTACTTTAAATTTAATCACAGTGTTATGTATTTGTGGTATACAAGTTATTGAAAAAACAGGTTGATATGTTACTCCTAGGGTGATTTTTCAAAGTTTCAGTTCAAAACATCTGAAGAAACCGTGAATGGACTATAATTAACTTTTCTACATAATTCAAAATTTTGAGTTATAAAATTGTAAAGATTGAAAATAATAGACACGCGAAATTTTTGACTTGTTTTGGCAGTTGCAATTACCCGTATCTCAATGAGTTTTAGACTTTTGTTTGAAAGGTTTTCTTAGCTAGACGAAAATTGAAACAGCAGATATACTAGCTTTCAAGTAGCAAGGATTTTTGAAGTGAACGTATCAAGCTTAAAAATTTACCGACGGTGGTGAAGAGACATGCAGCAACATTATAACTGCATGCCAAAATAGACTATTCCAAATTTGTTTTTCAAAAAAGGGCTACGCGTATGGTTTTCTAATGTGATTTACGGGGAAGAAATGATTTATCTGTTTTTGACTTCCTGTACTACAATGGCTTTTGTAGTCGTTGTCAGAAGGAACTCAATAGTTAATTCGCATATATTATACATGCTAAACAGATAACGGCACTACATTGATATTGCAGTTATAGCCCATTCACGGTTACTTGCAACTTTTCTGAAGCCGTGCTAAAGATCTAGTTCGAGGATATTCTTCCACCTCATGCATACAAAATTAACCAAGTCTATAAAATTACACCAGAGGGCCAACGTACCGAATTAATGCGTACTCGGTGTAATAATATTTTGCTTGATAACTATTTCAAACTAGGCATTACCAACGCACCTATTTTTGCCCTATTTATCCCCATATTAATTGCAAATGAAATATTATAATTTATTACAATATAAATAAAAGTTATATTTATCCAAAAATTTGGTAGACTACTTTTATGTTAACACAAGTATAAAAACGTTTGCAATACTTGACATATTTAGGCAACTACCAAAAGCACAATTCACAGCGTGATTTTTCAAAGGTTTGATTCAAAAAGTGCGAAGGAACCGCGAATAGACCATATTCAATATTTGAGTGATATATGTCTTGTTCAAGAAGAAATTTCAATTATAAACGCTTAATATATATTGGTAACGCCACAATGGTTTCTCTATCTATCCCTTAAGCCCATACCTAAAAAAATTTATAGTTTGTAAAAAAAACATATATTTAGAAAATTTAATTACGAAACTGGGTCGTCAACCCGAATAATTGTGTCATACGTTAACATTTTCCAGACGTATGAACATCATGCTCTATTTTTGTTTTGCAAAAATATGAGTTTATTCCCGAAGTTAATAAGCGGTTATGCAAATGTTTGCGTTCTGCACGGGCTCTTGGGTAGCCAGATGTAATAACGCAGTTCCGGAAACACGAGTCACTTCCGCGTGTTTACTCTCGCGTGAATTCCGCCATTCAATATGCAGAATGGCCCCCTTTTTTTTTTTTTTTTTTTTTTTCGCATCTGTGATGTGTTTGCGATACACGTTTTTGCCTAGAAAAGTGCTAGATAATCGTGAAAAACTGTTTTTTTTTTCAGAGGTTTTCACCAAAAGGTTTTACAACATTAATAAATAGTGCTTCTTGTCTACGAGTTGATGCAGTTTAACGAAACTACTAAGAAGGGCCTATTATAATCATAATTTAAGCCCATTTCAAGTTCGGATACTCCAAAAAGCGCGTTATGCAAGATAACGGCAGGGTTAACATAATAAGTACTGTATTTTTTACATAAATAAATAGTAGTACTAATGTTAAAAAAAATAATTTTGAAAAATGATTTTATGTAGGCCTACGTTAATTTCAATTATAAAAATATATTTCGTGGCAGAAATATATGTGTATAAAATTAATTATTGAACATATTTTGTAACATTACTAGTAATTTAGTATTACATAAAAACCGCAATAATTTTGCTCGATAAAAATTTTTTTTTATGGTTTTTTTTAAAGCATTTAAAATGGAAGCTTGCTTAAATTTATATGGAAAATAGATTCTTATTTAATTGCGTATTTACAAAATTTAAATGAGTAAATTCCAGTAAAAATTTTTTTTAAGTTACGAAATATAGGCATCTTATTTCATATGCAACGTCAATAGTACTTTTCTGAAAATTCCTGTTGTGTGTGTGTACTAATTTTTAACGAGTTCTACACTTTGTACATTCGAGTTCAGTGCTTCACTAGAAGCCACCCTACTCCTACCATAAATGTTACAGTTATGCCATTATAATTACGGTTGGTAACTTTATTTTTAAATTATAAAGATAATACAGAACAGTATTGTATAAAACAGCGTGACGGAGAAAAAAAAAGTTTTCTCGTACTGCTGTATAAAATGTTTGCACAAACTTATGAATGCCGAACTGTTTTCGCTGTACATTAGGCGAGAATTTTCCACGACAAATAATTCGTGAACCGTCTGCGAGCACTACAAGAAAATGTAGCCTAATACTGTACCTAGACGTTGGTTTTCATTCGCTCCACGAAACAGTCAAGTGCGTAGGGAAGACCCCAATTTTGCATAGTAACAACACTCAACATTCCAAAATTTGCAGTCTGAAATGTGGTAATTTTTCCTTACGCTCGATAGGTTAAAAAAACTTCCATTACAGTTATGGAAGTTTACCAGGAAATTTTTTATAGTGTATGACTCCACACTGTATAGTAAATACGATCATAGAATGTACGATTGGACGGCGTGGCAAAAGAAGTTCTATGGCGGAAGTTGTTCATCGCACGAACATTCATCCCGGTGGTTTTCAACCTTTTTTTTTCATTCATAGATCATACATAGTACGACCAAGAGACACCCTACCACATGGACTGAGACCCTCGTACTCAGTTATCAAGCGTGTGGTCTTGTATCAAGCGTGTGGTCTTGTATCAAGCGTGTGGTCTTGCCAGGGTTCTATACATACCCCTAGTGTCTTCCCAGGACACAACCGGAGCGGGTTGCTGCTCACCGCCTGGTCTTTCTTTGAGAGGAGGAATCTCTCCAGACCTCCTCCAGCACACGGAGGAGCAATTTTCGTTTTGTTTTAAACGTTATATAGGGGNTTATTTTATATAAACGCCGCCGCAACGTCTTAGTTATTCATAATTTTATATTCGTCAAAATTACGGTCACATAATACTAATTGGCTTCTTGGAAAGGAGCTATTTTTCAAAATAATGCGTGTGAGAAATGCTGCCAAAGAAGCTACTGCAGCAATAGACTGTACAGAAATAACTATTTTTGCTATTAGAAAGGAACATAAACAATATGATTCTTAATACAAGTAAAAAAACTGAGAGTTTAGAAAAAATCAAGAAACTATTGCGATGTGTCGTGGTTAAAACGTTGTGACAATCAGTGTATAGGAGGAATGGAAAATTCGCATTCGTGGAGAATGATTCACACTAGTGAAGAATTACAAATGTAATGGTACAATCATCTTTTAATATAAAACTTCACAATAATGTTCAGATTTTGACAGCAGGTTCGCTACCTTCCTACTGTCAATTCCATGTGTTGTATTAGATACACTAACTGGTATGCCGCCTGTAAAGTTGGCAGCGAAATAGGAATATTGTATTTTCATGTATAAATGTCATATTAAGTGGACGTGGAACATAATTATTACTTAACGTGATAATTGAAGTTTTAAGGTTTTTGTCAGTCAAGAGGGGCAATTCCAGGCAGCAATTTTGGTTAACTTTGTGAATAAATATTTGGCTAACTTTGTGAACAAATATTTTGCTGTAGTGATGCGTTCCAGTAGAGATATTTATTCCACCGTTCATTCGTTATTAAACACTCAGTTTGCCGTGAACAGGCTATACATTAATTTGCGGCGCAATAATGCATCATTATGGTAAAGCGTTTGTGCGCAAAATTGGCATAAATTATTATCTAGGATTGCAATTTCTTAGCTTTTCNCACCGCTGCCCCACTCTTTACAGAAATACAAGAGTGAAGGGTGTATTTTCTTTTTAGCAGCCCGGCGAAATTCTGTTGCATAAATGTGTTATATCGAGCATTCATCTGCATTATACGTGTGTGAACCAACAAATTAATTCACTCAGTGCATTTCGTGAAAGGAAAACTGACATGTGTTAAAATGAGCATCAAGTTCAGGCCATGCAAAATTAAAAAAAAAGAAAATTAGTTTTAGTTATTTTATTGTGTTATTCTCATATTTTAATTGTACGTCTGGTCCAGATGGGTTGAAGCCAATCCACTACATCCGGGCCACAGATGAGATAGTGGAACATTAGTGTGCCAATTCTTCTTTACGTGTGCATAACACAAATCAAATAGAAGTTACATTGCCGGAGCAAAAAAATTGTAATATTAAACTTGGAACTAGTTGGTAGTTTTATTCAGAGGGAGCCTTCCAGTGTGTATCTTAAAAGCATATTATGCTAGAGGCATTGAAGTGTTTTCAAAGTTAAGACTTCAAAAGTTCTCACTCAGCCGCTAAAAACCTAGTGTTAGTTAAAGACATGAA
Organism: Clitarchus hookeri; assembly: GCA_002778355.1. Classification (NCBI taxonomy): domain Eukaryota; kingdom Metazoa; phylum Arthropoda; class Insecta; order Phasmatodea; family Phasmatidae; genus Clitarchus; species Clitarchus hookeri. The sequence goes on from NQII01000045.1 coordinate 33,200, forward strand.
CGCAGTGCAGTAAAGATCAGCTGTACGATAGGCAGGTCTTAACTTCTCGTCGACAGCGAGGTCATTAAAGACGGAGCAAGTTGCCCAGGGCGGCGTTCCAAAACGTTACTCCGTGAATACAGTAAAGTAACAGAGAGTAACAGCTGAGGAAAGCCAAAGTAAACGTGGTTTGGGAACGAGCATGATGTAAATGGCATGCTGTGTTTACAGCAATGTACTGATTAAGCAACCAATGTAAATACCAAAAGATATTTATCACTTTCCTCAAATTCCTTGTTAAAAAAAAATTTGTTGTATACGTAAACAGCTTTACTTACCATAAGTTAATCGTAAACATTACCTCTATCTTTATAGAAGTTAACTTTAAAATAAAAATATGAGTTTTATCACTCTTTTTTTTTTTAATTTTCCCGTGTTTGTCTGTAATCAGAAAGTCTACATTTCCTTTCGGTTTTATTTAATTTTACTTAACTTCTCGCCACTTTAAGTTTGCCCTTAGTTACTCGCTGAAATAGTGCGTGTGAAAGTTTTACTCTAGCAAAGATGTTCAGAGTAATTACTCTGCAGTTTTGTAACACTACCAAGAACGAGTAAAATGTTACTCGAAGTGTTCTGGGACAGCCGAAGAGAAAAGTTTGCTCGCAGGGTTATGTTTTGGAACGCACGCCGTCCAGCCAATCAGGAACGGGTAAGTGATGGGCCACAGCCCGCAGTAAGGAAACATCCCAGCTCTGCAGTAGCACGACCCATATTCTAAAAAAGATTTTAACTTCACAGTATTCGTGTGTAATTTTTTTAAATTGCTAGGTTTGAAGTGAGGTGGACTTCGAAGGAATGCGAGAGCGCTGGCAAAGTTTTATTGGGAGTACAAGGGCGAAATAAGTCTTGACGTGAATACGTCTTTAAATTTGCAACCATAGTGGGCAATCCAGAAAATCTAATGATAACAAAATCGGGGGATATAGTTCGGCATTGCAGATCCGAATCTATCGTGCACATATAAAATTCAATTACACCACTCGATTGCCAAAGGATCAAAGAATTTGTTACGTTGAGTGAGGACTGCGAAGCGTCGCGCGCGGCGGGGGTGAGGGCACCGCCATTTTGAGTTCGTTTTGCCGCGTCTCATAATTTCCGCGTAGTATTACTTTTGACGCGGACTACCTACGACGCTCGTTTAAGTTTTAATCAACAGCTCTCGTCGATATCAATCGATGGAGTGTATAAAACATTTGTGTGGCGTGGTTATGGTGAAATGGTATCAGTTTAAAGTAAAAAAAATTGAAAACTTAACACAATGCTGGCCTATACTCGTTAAAAAGCCAAGTCTACATACAAAAATCGTATGCGGTTGAAAAGAACATCTCAAGAGCAAACTAGTGATACCAATGAAACCCCATATGATCGAGTGAAGCTGTGTCTGGAACGTAAAAACGTAGACGTATTCACGCAAAACAAACGGCCTTGTTCCCGACAAAGCCACACCCCATGTTTTATTTTTGCCATCGCATACACCCTCCTATTTTTTGAGATCTCCCATAATAAAATGAAATATATGCTCGGATGTAAGCATGATTTTTGCGTAACCACTCATACTTGATTTTGTGGCAGCGAAATCATATTTCCATCTTTTGTCAAGAGCAGCATAGTTGACATTGCACTGTAAAATCTGTTACAACATCTGTGATAAACTACTGTACCTTTTAGAATGCGACCGCAGTGGCCATTATTTTCTGACGGTAAGCCCTGGTAGGCCAATGATTTCCGTCCTTTATAGCTTCGATTCTTTATTTATTTAAGATGATAAGACCAAGTCATATTTCGGTTACCCGAAAGACTTAAAAAAATATGTTTATGAATGCAGTAAGTATGTTTCCCNGATAAGACCAAGTCATATTTCGGTTACCCGAAAGACTTAAAAAAATATGTTTATGAATGCAGTAAGTATGTTTCCCATGAGTGAACACCCAAATAATTATTTTGTTACTACTTCGTACACAGTACAGCCTAAACTGCGCAGGATTTCGTTGATCGTCCGAAGAAAATTTACACTGATCAGTCACATTAATGTACAATTTCAAGTGTTGAAACCAAGTAATATTTCGGCCCGTACTGTACTTCTACTTGCTTAATTCTCGCGACCAGTGAATTTCTAGATTGGTGCCTAGGAGACCCTGGCATGAACCACTCACAAACCAGAAACTGTATAAATGTCAACAGATCACTTCGCCCACAGGTCCTAATCAAGTTGCTGCGTTGGTTAGTGAGCGCTGTTGTGTACAGCTCTGGTCATGAATGTTCTTCGTGTGAGACATGACCACTTCAGTGGCCGCAGCCTGGGGACCGAGTGTGTTAAAGCTTTCGCCTGCCTGCAACGTGTTAGCTCTAACTAGGCCGACTCTTGCTTCATCGCCACTTGTCTCATCTCCTCCACGCGCAAGGCGCTTAACTGGCATGCAGTCTTCCCGTTGGCTACGCGTTTGAACGTGACTTTAAACAGCGAAACTATATTTTTGGTAAATATAGAAACACGGCGAGTCTCTAACGACAACTTGGGAAATTCCTGTATAAAAAATTTAACATCTAAAACTGACTGTGAAGACATTTTCACGCCCAAGTAAAACCGTCCCAGAACTTGAAACTTGTCTTTGGGCTTGAGACGTTCCTTAAATGCTTTTCGTGTTTAGACACCGCTGCAAAGTATCAAACTGTCTTTTAATCACGTTTTTTTTTTTTTAACGATCATCTGCAACGCGCGTCAACCAGGCGGAGTCCTTATACGCGGATTTTTCGAGATAACGGCTATCTTATCGTGTTAGGGGTTCAGTATATTTCTGTTTGAGGAACTCTGTGGAAATGACCCCCTCGCTAACAGCGTCTGGCCAGGACGTCAAGCGCCGAGTTTTGTGCCGCGCGGAACTTCCTCGTTAANCAGCGTCTGGCCAGGACGTCAAGCGCCGAGTTTTGTGCCGCGCGGAACTTCCTCGTTAACTACCGGCAGAAGAAAAGGGAAATATTTAATTAGCCTCCTCTTCGTGCAGGTCGTAGTGCGATCGACTCGCTGGGTTTATTGACAGAGAAGCGAAGGGTCAGATTACGCTGAAATAAGCGCTTGGAAAAGGGGAAACATTTTTTTCTGATTCAGTGCGATGGAGACAGTTGCGCAAATAGTCGACCAAACAACAAACACCTCGTGGTTAACGATTGCGGGTGGGTTCCCAAAAGGACATTTTCGTTTCACAATACTTTTTTTCTGACTTCCGATTGCAACCGTGAATACACCTGCAGTCGCGATAATTCCTTTCAATCTTGCCGCCCAACTCGTGTCTTAAGATTCACAGGGATGGTAAATTGATGAAAATTATCAAAACTACTTATTTCAATTGTCTGTTACGAATATTTACTTCGGCATCACTGCAGAAATTTGTGATACAGTCTATTCACGATTACTTCCAACTTTTCTTAAACCCTGCTTAAGTTCTACTTCCAGTATATTTCTCCGCCTAATGAGAACCAAAGCTTAACCAAGTCCAGGAAATTACACCAAAGGGACAGCACACCTTATTCGCGCGCGCACAGTGTAATAATATTTTGCATAAGAACTATTTCTTACTAGACATTACCAACACACCTATTTTCTCACAGGGTTTTCTACGTATTAATTTATAAATTAACTATTATTATAAATAAAATAAAAGTAAAAGTTAAATTTAATAAAAAAAAAGNAAAAATAATGCATTTTTATGTTAACAAAAATGCAAAACGCTTGCGATACATGATATATTTAAGAAAGAACAAATCACGTCATACACAGGGTGATTTTTTAAAGGTTTGATTTAAAAAGTGTAAAAAAATTGCGTATAGATTAAAGAAGAAAGTTTACATTTATTTACAACTTCTTTTCTTTTCGTAAGAATAAGTATCAAAATGTACACATGTGTGACAATTATTTCGGTGGAACTAGTGAAAGCATACACGCCATTTTTCATTACTCAGTTTAACTAATTACTCAACTATATCTTGGTATTTGCGTTGCATTTCATTGCTTAAGATAAAATTCCTTACAAACTCTGCATTAATTCAGCTGTGGTTATTCGCTCAGTAATTTAATTCTAATATCAGAACACCCGAAGTCCTTTTTTAGCCTACTTTTCTAAGTATATATGGGTCTGAGAATTCGCCTTCCTGTTTACATGTCTGTGTAGATGTGTGGGTCTGTGTGAGTGTGTCTATAAAAAGTTTGAAGTCATTCTCCGGATTTTACTAAATTTGATACGCTTATACTTCTAAGTAAGGACACCCTATTTTGTAGTTTTCGACCTACAGGACGCTTATTTTCAAAATGGTGACTATTAAAAATGTTTGGTTGCTCTGCTATGTTTCAGAAACTCTTAAACCGATTTGAATCAAAATTGGTATTATGACAGTCGCATTGTCTACATTACGTTATGAAACTTTTTCTCTTTTGGTCCCCATTTTAGTTTAGTTCATCTAAAGTAATGTATCTTCTTTATCATATCTCGGGAACTACTCAACCGATTCCCATCAAATTTGACGAGCAAGTAGTGCTTGGGTAGGTCACGTTTGTACTTATATTATTTTACAAAATCAGGTGCTTATTTTCTGAATGGTGGTCTAATAAATATTTTATATTAGTTTGCCGTAATCACTGAACCTGTATACCAAGTTCATCTGAACTTGATATTGCGGCATTACCAAATACGAGTATTAAATGAGCTTTTGTGTAATTCTCTTGTCCGCCGTTTGAAAGATAGCACTCACCGACAAAATGACGATTTTGCATTGTATCCCGTTAACTAATCAAACGATTCCTGTCACTTTGTTATTACGGTTATGTTCAAGTAAGCTACGTTAACTTATGTGATTTAAGTGGTTACTTATGACGTTTATTATGGAGATGATATTATTATAACTGTTATGTTACTTTTCCACATTTAGCCAACCATTATACGTATTTAAGCGAAACCTAGTACCCCGGCAGTACTTACTAGCTGTATTAAATGCACTAATTCCTTCACTGTTTAATCCTGTTCATCGAAATTAATATCACCATAAAGTAGACGGAGCTGATGTACAGTAGCTATAATAATGACAGCCCATCTGAGCTAAATTTCTTACTATCAAAACGTTTGCCTAATTATAATTTGAGTTACAAGTATTATTTGTAGAATTATTTAACCATTTAAACCTTACTTGGTCGAACAGAACTTATTGTGAAAAATAAAACGTATATTTAAACCCCTTTAGTCCGACATTTTGAGAGATAGCGTTGTTAAACAACATTATTCTTAAAAAATACGTCGTTAAGTTATCAACCAAACAGTTATTTATCAACCGTGTTCCACCACATAAGGCATGAAAAAAGTAATAAACAAAGTCACCTAACAATTTTTAGAAATTAATTTATTTTTATATTGGCGAGTTTATACTTACAGAGTTAAATACCAAACCACAGTAACCATTTAACATATTGAAATTCGATTCGGTTTTGTGAAGTACCATTTTTTTTTTAATGCAGTGCTGTCGTTATATTTCAATAATCATTCTCTGTTAACCAGCAAATCTGGTGGAGAACTCTTTTGCTAAGTAAGACTTTTTTTTTTTACTTCGGTAGTTACACTGTGAAAACACTTTCTTTGCGGCAACACACAATTTTTTCCCACAAAGAAATTTTTTTTTTTGGATACTGCAAAGTAGGTTTGCCACAAACATAATTTTTGTTCGATCTATACATATTAATGACTATAATAAGGTTGCATTGTCGTTACAATAGTTCGATAAACGCCCTTGTGGTTATGTCAGTTACACTGCGAAGAAAATTTGTGCTCTGTGAAACAATCGTGATTAGTAAATAACAGAGAAGCAAGAATTATTTCGAAATTATATTAATTAAAAAAAAGTAACGAGGGTTGCTACGAGTGTCGAACTCGCATCTCTCGGTGCAACTAACCGAATCAGCACACCTTGTCTTTTTGTACCTAGACTACACACACACACTTTGACTTTTTGTACCTAGACTACTTTTGATAGGTAAGTTATGTGAGGTAGCGACACGGGCCAGAATATAATGTAACCTCTTTGAAAGAATTGAGGTTAATGATATGGAGAATCACTGCACTCTAAAATGACATAACATCTGCAGGAGGACTGTAAATTTGTAAGTTACTGTTTCGTAAATGCAGAATATATTGGCTGTGGATGTGGGCGTTTGGACAAGAGTTACGTAGGGTAGACTGGGAACGGTTGTCACAATTTGGCTTTGATCGCTCGTAGCATTGCCATTCTGGCTGTAAACGACAAATAAGTCGCTTGACATAGAAGAGTACTCATTTGTCTTCAAATTTATACTAAACACTATAGGCCTAGATGCAGTAGTTGCCAGACAGGAGACGTTTCACAAAGCGTGTACCACTGTTTCAACTGACCCCATGCCAAGGGCGGTTGTAACAGTGATGGCGGTCAGTTGAAACATACACAAATAATACACAATGCACGCATTTCAATCAGTTTTGTTACTAATAAATCACATGTGAGTACTTTTACATTATTTAAGGTTAATATGGCACCATTTTAGTAATATTTTAAACAGTCTTCTTTAATCACTTTATAAAATTTAACATTTTCAAGTTAACGTCGTATAAAAAAAATCGTAGTAAAATAGTATATAATCAAACAAAACAACTTCTAAATGAATAATACAATCAACAAAAATAAAAGCTACCTAAAACAAATCAACAAATTGACTTTNAATCACATGTGAGTACTTTTACATTATTTAAGGTTAATATGGCACCATTTTAGTAATATTTTAAACAGTCTTCTTCAATCACTTTATAAAATTTAACATTTTCAAGTTAACGTCGTATAAAAAAAAATCGTAGTAAAATAGTATATAATCCAACAAAACAACTTCTAAATGAATAATACAATCAACAAAAATAAAAGCTACCTAAAACAAATCAACAAATTGACTTTNAACAAAACAACTTCTAAATGAATAATACAATCAACAAAAATAAAAGCTACCTAAAACAAATCAACAAATTGACTTTGGCTTACAATATTTAATCAGACACATCGCAGTTATGTTAAATGCTAACTTTCTTATCTCTTTAGTAGAAATACCGAAGTATATATCTGCAGAACGGATGAGGTATTTGGTGAGTAGATGTTCTTGATCTTCCGAAAAGACTCTGTTATGAGCTACATATCCCANGCAGAACGGATGAGGTATTTGGTGAGTAGATGTTCTTGATCTTCCGAAAAGACTCTGTTATGAGCTACATATCCCGTACTAATATTTTATGCCTCGGCACCTTCATTCGTGGCATCTCTCTTTCGTATTTATCGTAGCAGAGAGACGAGGTTAACTCTGTAGATCTCTGCTGCTCGTCTCAAATAACTCCCACTTTTAACTTCGTCGTATGCATCCTTGTAACGTGATATGTCGCTTGCACCTCTCGATGTCTTCCTGACACGTTTCCTGGGCATCTACAATGTAAAAAAAAATATTACTAATATTACATTCGTNCACCTCTCGATGTCTTCCTGACACGTTTCCTGGGCATCTACAATGTAAAAAAAAATATTACTAATATTACATTCGTACCCACAAAAAATGTTACAACAGTAACCCCATCTCCCAATGTGCTAGTAAAACGGTCCCAGAGGCGAGAGAAAATAACCTATACAAAAACTAATTACTGTTTACTTACCTCTTAAGACCACCTATTATGTAGGAAAAAATCTCAAAACGTAAATCATAATATTAACAAGCAACTCAAGAAAGAAATCGATCAAAAATACTTACTTTTGGAACTGTTTTGTGATATCCAGGGAGATGTTCGCTTGTTTCGCGCGCGAGGGCGACGCAACACTGCCGATCAGGTCCTTACAGGCAAGACGCGTGTCTTTCCCCTTGTACCCCTCAACATGCCGTGAATAGTTTTGCAAATATTCGAGTTGTTACAACCGTACCCTGTTACAACCGTACCCAGTCTACCCCACTGAAAATTACAATGCACGAAAGAAAACCTTTGATATCGTTAAAATGTTACCATTGCTATGAAGTAATCTTTCTTTACTGTGGACAAAAGCAGTTCAAACAATGTGTATTTCTTTGCGGTAAAGGAAGGTTATATTGCGATAAAACAAAAATGTATAAATAAAGCATTCATTAACAGAAAACACCTGTTTCTGTAACCTTCTCATTGAACGAAAGCAATATAGTGTTACTGTAACCAAAACAGCCTCCAATAAATAATTTACATTGCCATAAAGAAAACTTTGTAAGGATTTTTTTCAGAGTGTATGAAGTTCAGAAAATCAAATCCTATATATTACTACAAAATACAAATTGAGAAAAAACTTTAAAGAATTTTTGCATTCTCAGGAGATTTCTTAGACATTAAAGAATGCGTGTATTAGTTAACCATACCAAAATGTTCAGGATGAAATAGTTCAAATTTCGTTATTAAAAGTTGTTGTTTAATTTTCCAAGCACTTTCCCGTTTCTCCCGCCGTTTTATTCCGAAGCTTCTCCATACTCACCTAAATTACCCTCATCGGCTTTCAAAACCTCGCTGTGAGAACCGCACGAATATCTCCACTCACTAACAATACGAAGCCCCATCGTGGTAGGCGGGTTGCGGCAGTGCCCTTATCAGGCGTATGCACAATCTCTACGGGAGCGACGCCATTGGTGGACTTTATGAGAGTTCATTATCTCACTCGCTGTTAACTCTTTAGCAGTTTAAGGAATTGTTTTGTGTTTAACGAATTGTTTAGTTTTCTCAACATCTGAGCTCTTTATTTGGCCCTTTATTTTGTTCAGGCCCACAAGGTCTCAGTTAAGGCCATGGAAAAGTCTCGCAGCGCGCAAATTCCACAAAAATAAATTCAAAACAGAATGTTAACTACTTAACATATTTTTATGGGTTTAGATANCGCAGCGCGCAAATTCCACAAAAATAAATTCAAAACAGAATGTTAACTACTTAACATATTTTTATGGGTTTAGATATTTTGGTAAGATATTTGAATGCTGGTAAATTGCATATACAACAATAGGTGATAGTCTATATTTTTAAAAATAAAAANAGATATTTGAATGCTGGTAAATTGCATATACAACAATAGGTGATAGTCTATATTTTTAAAAATAAAAATAGCAAAACTTTTTGCGAAAAATTAAGAGATAGGAGCAGCGAAATAAGTAAATATGATTAAAATAGTTATCTCAAAATTAATATTATCTACACCCTATAATATTTAAATTAATTAATTATAAAAATTCAAAAAAATTAAATTTTAGAAATTTTTTAAATATGATAATTTTTGTATATATATTTCTACGTCTTCAGCTTACTTAACCGTAGTGCACTTTAGCTATAGAGAGCTAACTAAACTCATGCCAAGCTTACATGTTTAACTCTTCCATCACACAGATAAATCTGTTATTTTATTTTTTGCAACGAACAAATTATTTTTTGTTTGAAACTGTACAAATATTGGTACAAAGTACAGTCGTATGCCATGAAAACGTGTTTGTGCTTAATTTTATTACCAACAGTTGTGTATGAGACTGAGCAACATTGTCTAACGAACGATGTATTCAAACACGCGAGGGAATTTCTTTATTGAAGGGTGTTTTCTGGCTGCGTACAGCGTAGATCACTAAATCTGCTTCTTATGTGACGTCAAATGCACAGACTACTGCGGCTGAGAAGGCTAAACGTTGGCTGTAAGTGTTTACTGCAAGCCATATTGCATGAGCGTCGTTTACGTTTGTTGGGAGGGGGAGGGGATGTCCCCCGGAATAATTAGACTTCCGTGGCATTGTGTTGAACGGACTTTTCCTTTTCTTTAGTTAGGTGGTAGTGGCAGTATCTTGACTGTCAGTGATCGCGTCAAAGTTTATATGCTTGTATGTAAACACATCAAATAAAGTGTAGAAGTTCTGTCTCAAGCGTTATATTCGCAATGACATCATGGGCTCCATTAAGAAAACTACAGTATACATAAAAGGTTTNCTCAAGCGTTATATTCGCAATGACATAATGGGCTCCATTAAGAAAACTACAGTATACATAAAAGGTTTAGGACCACACCAGATGTAAATGAAAGCTTAAACTTTACATTATATAGGACATAGAACAATAACAGTAAATAAGAAAAAATTGTGGAATCATTTGGTACTTCTTAAAAAAAACTTGACTGAAAATTAGGTAGCATACATGTGTAAAATGCACCTGACTTTAAAAAAAAAAATATTGTGCTTGATACACATGTCTTAGAAATGCTCATTTGGGATGTAATTTTTCGTTGTGTTTTGGTGCAATTACTCATTCAAACAATTTGCCGCTTTATGTTTGGTAATACACTTTAGCCCCCCCCCCCTTTTTTCCATTTTATACACAACAACGGCACGAAACTTCCACTGCAACTTATGTCTCAGCATGGATGGCAATAATCGGTGGATTTGTAATTTATTGGTAATGAACCTGTATTGTTATCTTTTGAGTGGAAAGAGAACAAACTAACGCTGGAAACCCCATCTATTTTAGCTCAACTGGTAAAAAACATATGCAGTTTTAAATTATGGCGATTGTATAACTATTTTCTTTAAAATGTGAATTCAATTAACTAAAATAAAATACTTGTTTGCAAATTTATTATGGCCCTCGGTTGTTTTTATTTTTCGAGTGTATTTATAAAGGCAATTAAAAAAATACGTAACACCAAAATAGCTGTAAAATAATAGTGTCTACGNATTTTTCGAGTGTATTTATAAAGGCAATTAAAAAAATACGTAACACCAAAATAGCTGTAAAATAATAGTGTCTACGTAACGTTTTACACAAAAATGTGTATGACTATTCCAGGTTTCTGTAATCGTTTCAAAAATCATAAAATGCAAATTATTTGACCGATTTCAATAATTTAATCACGCTAATACAGTTTTGACAGTAGAAAATTTATAAAATTGTATAAGATAGATTGCACCAAACGTTCTGAAGCAGGAAAGTATTTTAACAAATTTACTAACGGTCTTAACCCATTCAGACCCAGTGTACAAAATTGTGCACATTACGCACGTGTAGGTAATTTTTGTTGGGTACTGTACTCTGTGAAGCTCAATGGCCCGTGGGTAAATGAATCCGCAAACCGTCTGACTGATCTACGTAATAATTGGTTCCTATAACTGTAGCCGAACCTACATCCTAAATCTCATTGGCTGTGACAACGAAACAAGTGCTATGTCGACTTAAGTACAGCATACATCACAAAATTTTTTGTTTGCAACACCCGAAACCGTAAATTAAAGTGGGTCTGAAAGCGTTAAAACTTTTGACGGGCGCGGTATGTACTTGGAGTTTGAACTGCGTTGAAGAGCGATTGAAATACACGTTTTTTTTTACCACGAAACTCCTTTACGTCCGTCGTATGTGCTAATCTACGAAAATAAAATACACTTGACTCCAGGCACGAAGACTCCTTAAGCCTCCGCCCTCACCTTACAAACACCTCCAAGCTCTCCAGCACAGCTAAAAACTGCCTTTTCGCACTACCTTATCGCAAAATGTTATCATCGGGAACGCTTGAAACCAATATAGGGATACGTACTGAACTTTGATGCAGGCTTTGTCTTTGAAGTTTAATGGCAATGGTGAGTACATGTTATTATGATGGCTTCATTGGACTGCACCCATTGCCGATCATGAGACTAAACAGAAATCTCGCACGTCCACATAACTCAGCAAAACAAAAACAGAAAAAAAAAAAACTTTTATAACACCATATATAAATATATTTATTTTTCATTGACAAGAAAACAGCTTTTTCTAATTATCTTCCTGTGGTGTTGTAAAATGTTTTTTTTTTTCCCGTTTGTTGTCTTTCTGAGTTATTTGTGTTTGTGAAATTTTTATTTAGTCTTATGGTCGGCAATGGACACAGTCCAATCAAATCATCATAATAATTTGATACAGACATTCCACTAATAAAACGGTAGGGTCTTTGCTTAAACTCCCGCTGTTTCAGAGCCACATACAACGGGAACACGTACGCCAGTTCGTAACTTGGCGTAGATGCATAGGTAGATAGGCATGCGGGTCTGCTTCGCCCTTATAGCGCTCTCACTGCTGTGCCTTGAATGGCCAGAACGGATCCTTGTACATATGACTTTTGTTAGTAGGAAAGAAGCTGCAACTTTTGTCTCCGTGTCAAAAAAGTTTTTGTAACAAATTAATTAAAATTTTAGTTTCTGTTTTTTCCCTCACTTTATAAATTTTAAAGCAATTATTACATTTTAATTTTATTTACATGAATTACCTATGCCATCGAATTGCGAGGTCTATTCGACAGTGCGCAAGGTGATAATTGATTTTCAACGAGGTTTACGTCCCTCCGTAAATCCATAGCTGACGACGCCGATGTCGTGTGAGCATTGCAGTGCGGCCTTTAGTACCATTACGAGAGCTTACTACGGCAGCAGGTGACCTTGGAAAGGTAGCTGGAGGCAGAGTGTGATATATACCATCCTTGGGAGGGGCTGGCAATCCAGTTACTCCGCTCCATTAGCCGCCGGTTAGAGGTAAACCCTCCCTCCACACCCGCCGGACCTTTTTGCGGCTGTCGTCCTCATTCGAGGGTTTTCTGGATGGGGGGGGGGAGGGACAGCCAACTTCTCTTTCTCTCTTACTCTGCTCTCCGACTCTCTCGGCGATAGCCCTGGGAGGTCCTCTTGCAACTCGCCTCTGATTCGCTCGCCCGTTTATTTGCTCCGCATCGCGCTCCCCCCGAGGTCATTAACGCCGGCGACGGCTTTCCATTCGCCCGCCTCGCATATGTGCTTCCACCTCGTTTCCAACCGGCTGATGTTCGCACTCGCTCTTCGTCCATCTTGATTCCGCATGTACGCGTCCAGCGCTCGACTCTCAGGACGTGAACGGCTGTCTTGCCCCCGAGTACCGGCGTCGCGAATTTACGACTAATGTCGGCTGTTGTAAAGTTTCCCCTTCCGCAGTTACGTACTGGCCTGCTGTTAAAACGCAACTGACGACGGTGCTAATGACTTCAGACGGTCATTACACATGGTTGAAGGTAATTTGCGGCGGGCAGACAACATTCGAAAGAACCCACAAATATTTAATGCGCTCTGTAAGCTGCAAACGATATTTTATGATTAACGGTGACTTACAGCCTGCGGAACGAAATTTCTTATTAAATATTGCCTGCGTCTAAATGTAATCAAGAAAATTCCTGGCCTCTTCTAATTGCTCTTTTTTTGTTGTATGAAATGAAGTTTGTAGTTTTGCACCACTCAATCCTCAAGCTCGATTAAGGGCCCAGTTTTCCGGATGCCAACCAGACGCAGAGGCATGGGTCCGATCTTCGGTGAGGTATGAATTTTCAGTTCGTATCCCAGGCAACGTTACGAAAACCTGGTTTATAAGTACGATGTGTGGTAAGATAAAGGCTGTTCGTGGTAAACTGAACACTTTTGAAAGCCATGCTTAAGATCTACTTGTATGCACATTGTGTTTTCTTTCCCTACGTGTGAAATTAACATTGCCGTGGGCCTGATTCATGCGTCGGCCGAGTGAAGCTGTGAAATCTTTTGCATTAAACTCACGTGCATCAAATAAACAGAAAGAAAATTAAATAATTTCAGTATTCACTAATGTTTACCTAACGCTTTAAATTCGACGTTTAAGCACGGAACTAATTTCCCTCGGTCGTCGCCGATTTCACAGTGCGCATGCCGGCCAGTGTGCCCGTTAAATAAATGCAGGTAGGGGCAGTGACATTTTTCAGAGGTTGATTTCAATAAGTGCTCACTTGACCGTGAAACAGCTTGCACGTGCAGGAATCCTTCGAAAGTGCCAGTGTTTGTTGTAACCTTCTGTATCTCTCTTCCTTCCTCCAAAATAAGCATAACACAAGGAAAATATATGACGAAGCGTAGTGTTATGGACTCTTGGGTGTGGGTCTTTTCATGGAGAGCGGTTGTCATCTGTTCCACCTTTCTTTCTTCTATACTGGTTGTGTCTCGTCCCGTTCATTTCGTATTATTCTCGCACGGTCCTACCCCATTGTCTGCTACCGGAAGAAAGCTTACTTCGTGTTTACTCCAGACCACGCCGTCAAGGTCGCGGCTTTCAGGCAGCGTAACTTACGTAAAATTGTTCCTCACTAAACATGGCAAAGCAATTAGTAGTTTTTTTTTTTGCTTGCGCCATTTAGGATAAGCACATAGGCTTATATTTCAGAACGTTCAGTTTGGCAAGACATATGTGCTGTTATCTCGGGCGATTGAAAAACCCTGAATATTCGCGGAACGTATTTCTGAACGTGTTTTCTCTGTGTCCTGAGATGGTATCGGTTGTGTCGCGGTTTGTTATTCGCCGCCCCGTGCGAGGCTATAAACAAATGAAAGTGACACTCTGAAGTGTTTATTTACAAAAACTATTGAAAAAAAAATACATTCAGGGTTTATTTGTTACATTATCTTTAGAACTGGCTGTTTGAAATAACTGTACATAGAACAATAAAAACTATTATTATTATTAATTGTCTTACGTGATATGTTTATTTCGTTCTTTATTACGTGACAACTTGCGGAACAGTTAAATTATATGTTTCGTGTTTGTTATGTGGAAATTACAGATGCAAATTTTAAATGGTGCACATGCATTTGAACAGCACAAATACAACATTCTGGTTATATGTTCATATTTATAAATAAATCAACACTATTTAGCGGTCCCGCAAATCTGAACTTTATTGCATTATAGAAGCAGAAGTGAGACAGTGCTAAGGGATAAAATAGCACGTCTATCAAATTCATAACCCCAATGTGAAAACACTGAACGAGAATGCAGTCTTTCATTTGTGGAATGGGAACTGAATACAAAACCTCATTTTACGTCCTGGTAATAAATATCAGTTACCCGCCTCCGTGCTTTAATAAAATTTCTCTACTGATATATGTGCTGTTTCATAATTCCCTGAAATACAAATTTCAGCCAATTTGTACTGTATACGTCTGTCTTACTGCATTATTATTTCATTAATTTAACTGGCTGGAATTAAGCATTATTTTGCAACTTGTTAAGCCGTGGAAAATGCTAAAAATCACAGATGAGCCAACGATAATTCATTCATTGTGTTTCGAACCTGCAAGGAAACGTTACAAAGTTGTGATATACACATACATACATACATGCGTGACCTTTAAAACATGACTATATTCGGTAATGACTGTTCACGGGTAAAACAAAACATTTCCCGATGTCACACATGAAGTTACCAAGGCCACTCCATGGGTCAACGACAGTTTGATACGCACGCACGCACATCACTTTAGCAATCGACACGATACTCGCTGAACTTCTATACGCCTTCGCGAAAACCGTCGAAGCATCAGAAACACGACGTTGTAACTCATGGAAACAGTTTAAAAAACAGCGCAATTTTGAGTTTCACATAGGACAAAAGCTATTACTAACTGCCAGCGTCAACAATCAACAAGCCCGCACGGGATGGAAGATATTCCTTGCAGCCAGCGTCAACAATCAACAAGCCATGTCGTCAGTCCCGCCAACGTAACGTCCAAACTCGTCCCGCTACTGAGGATATGGTTTTACCGTTGTAGCAGGCGGGCTCACAAATATATTTTACACACACGATCACCATTTCATTTTGCAATGTAAGGTTTCCAGATAAAAGGGGAAAACGCAAAATGACTTTCGAACTTAGTGAGTTTTGTTGAATATATTCTAACAGATGTAATAATTTCCAATAAAAAAAAACCCTGTTTTCATATAATTGCCAATATGTCGCACTGTTAACAATTCGTCATTAAGTATTTTAACACTTAGCGCAGTTATTTAAATAAACATACTTCACTGAACATAGTACACGTGTAAATACGAAAGTTCCCCCTAGTTAAATTTAAAACCTTAAAATAGTTCGCACTGACCAAGATTTGAACCCAATACGCGTACGTAGCAGCCGGACACACGACAAGTTATGCTAACACGACACACACATGGTGAAGCAGAATGAATTGTATATATATATACACACAACAGGTCAGACAGACATCACGACACAACATTCACTCCCCCTCCGAAATCCCCGAACACGTAAATTTACTTAAAATAGGCAGCACAAATTAACAGCCTAAATACGGGTCCGATGCCCAACAACCCACATATACATGGCCCNCGGGTCCGATGCCCAAAACCCACGTATACACGGCACCCCGCCGCCGACCCAATGATTTGGATATGTGTCGGGGTGCATTTGTCTTTACAAACACCCTGTGAGTTATGGGAGCCTAGGCTTCCGGTCTCACGGCATACAGGCCATTCGGTAGCATATGAGGGTTTGGCGGATTATTATATATATATACACACACACATACACACACTCACTCATTCCGTTGTTACGTGTTTTGCGTTGTTCCTAATTATGGAAACTTTTAGGACATGTCGTACATATTACATGTTATTCTTGCCGACTTTAACTCTTATTTGCAAAACAACTAAATTGTGCTGGTTTCCTCATTTTTTAGATAAATAATTACATCGCGACTTATACCGGTCTGCGTATTGTTTATGGATGTTCATCACGCTAGCGCTCCGGCAAAATGACATGCGTTCTGCGCATGCGTAGGTTTCGTTTGCGCCAAGGATAAACCATCATAATCGTAGCGCTGTGACTTAAGGCTTCGGCAGCCTCACACTACGGTGACGTTCAATAGCTTCGTGGCCATTTAGCCTTAAGTGTATGTTTAGAAGCATCACAGTGTCAATGAACTTTTCACTATACTGCGCAGATATTCGTTTTAAACTTTTATAATGGCTGCATTTTCTCCCGTATAGCTTTTCAGGTATTCTTACAAGCGCTTCCAAATACTGAAAGAAAATCAGAAGGCCTNCATTGTCTGCTACCGGAAGAAAGCTTACTTCGTGTTTACTCCAGACCACGCCGTCAAGGTCGCGGCTTTCAGGCAAGCGGGCCACGTGCATCTACGTAGCTGTTCTTGAGGTTGAGGCTCCAGAATTGCGCTCGGGAGGTCGCGTGTTTAATCCCGACCAGCTATGCAAATGTCACACGTAGTTCTGGCCTTCGCCCTCGAATGCTTTGAGAAGAGGTAAGTCTTCAACACTTGCCGGGCAGATTGTCCGGCCCTGACGCTGTATTCAAACAGCAGGCCTGAACTCAAACACTTAAAATGTTTCAACAACACCTGCAGCGTAACTTACGTAAAATTGTTCCTCACTAAACATGGCAAAGCAATTAGTAGTTTTTTTTTGCTTGCGCCATTTAGGATAAGCACATAGGCTTATATTTCAGAACGTTCAGTTTGGCAAGACATATGTGCTGTTATCTCGGGCGATTGAAAAACCCTGAATATTCGCGGAACGTATTTCTGAACGTGTTTTCTCTGTGTCCTGAGATGGTATCGGTTGTGTCGCGGTTTGTTATTCGCCGCCCCGTGCGAGGCTATAAACAAATGAAAGTGACACTCTGAAGTGTTTATTTACAACAACTATGAAAAAAAAAATACCTTCAGGGTTTATTTGTTACGTTATCTTTAGAACTGGCTGTTTGAAATAACTGTACATAGAACAATAAAAACAATTATTATTATTAATTGTCTTACGTGATATGTTTATTTCGTTCTTTATTACGCGACAACTTGCGGAACAGTTAAATGATATGTTTCGTGTTTGTGATGCGGAAATTACAGATGTAAATTTTAAATGGTGCACATGCATTTGAACAGCACAATTACAACCTTCTGGTTATATGTTCGTATTTATAAATAAATCAACGATATTTAGCGGTCCCGCAAATCTGAACTTTATTGCATTGTAGAAGCAGAAGTGAGACAGTGCTAAGGGATAAAACAGCACGTCGATCAAATTCATAACCCCAATGCGAAAACACTGAACGAGAATGCAGTCTTTCATTTGTGCAGTATGCAGAATGGGAACTGAATACAAAACCTCATTTTACGTCCTGGTAATAAATATCAGTTACCCGCCCCTGTGCTTTAATAAAATTTCTCTTTTGATATATGTGCTGTTTTATAATTCCCTGAAATACAAATTTCAGCCAATTTGTACTGCATACGTCTGTCTTACTGCATTATTATTTTATTAGTTTTACTGGCTGGAATTTAGCATTATTTTGCAACTTGTTGAGCAGTGGAAAATGTTAAAAACCACAGATGAGCCAACAATAATTCATTCATTGTGTTTCGAACCTGCAAGGAAACGTTACAAAGTTGTGATATACACATACATACATACATGCGTAACCTTTAAAACTTGACTATGGACGGTAATGTCTGTTCGCGTTTAAAACAATCCAGTTCCCGCTGTCACACAAGAAGTTACCAAGGCCACTACAAGGGTCAACGCAGTTTGATACGCACGCACGCACATCACTTTAGCAATCGACACGATACTCGCTGAACTTCTATACGCCTTCGCGAAAACCGTCGAAGCATTAGAAACACAACGTTGTAACTCATGTAAACAGTTTAAAAAGCAGCGCAATTTTGAGTTTCGCACGGGATGGAAGATATTCCTAACAGCCAGCGTCAACAATCAACAAGCCATGTCGTCAGTCCCGCCAACGTAACGTCCAAACTCGTCCCGCCACTGCGGATGTGGTTTTACCGTTGTAGCAGGCGGGCTCACAAATATATTTTACACACACGATTACCATTTCATTTTGCAATGTAAGGTTTCCAGATAAAAGGGGGAAACGCAAAATGACTTTCGAACTTAGTGAGTTTTGTTGAATATATTCTAACAGATGTAATAATTTCCAATAAAAAAAAACCCTGTTTTCATATAATCGCCAATATGTCGCACTGTTAACAATTCGTCATTAAGTATTTTAATACTTAGCGCAGTTATTTAAATAAACAGACTTCACTGAACATAGTACACGTGTAAATACGAAAGTTCCCCCTAGTTAAATTTAAAACCTTAAAACAGTTCGCACTGACCAAGATTTGAACCCAATACGCGTACGTAGCAGCCGGACACACGACAAGGTATGCTAACACGACANGAATTGTATATATATATATATATATATATATATATATATATATACATACACATATATATACACAACAGGTCAGACAGACATCACGACACAACATTCACTCCCCCTCCGAAATCCCCGAACACGTAAATTTACTTAAAATAGGCAGCACAAATTAACAGCCTAAATACGGGTCCGATGCCCAAAACCCACGTATACACGGCACCCCGCCGCCGACCCAATGATTTGGATATGCGTCGGGGTGCATTTGTCTTTACAAACACCCTGTGAGTTATGGGAGCCTAGGCTTCCGGTCTCACGGCATACAGGCCATTCGGTAGCATATGAGGGTTTGGCGGATTATTATATATATATATACACACACATACACACACTCACTCATTCCGTTGTTACGTGTTTTGCGTTGTTCCTAATTATGGAAACTTTTAGGACATGTCGTACATATTACATATTATTCTTGCCGACTTTAACTTGTATTTGCAAAACCACTAAATTGTGCTGGTTTCCTCATTTTTTAGATAAATAATTACATCACGACTTGTAACGGTCTGCGTATTGTTTATGGATGTTCATCACGCTAGCGCTCCGGCAAAATGACATGCGTTCTGCGCATGCGTAGGTTTCGTTTGCGCCAAGGATAAATCATCATAATCGTAGCGCTGTGACTTAAGTCTTCGGCAGCCTCACACTACGATGACGTTCAATAGCTTCGTGGCCATTTAGCCTTAAGTGTATGTTTAGAAGCATCACAGTGTCAATGAACTTTTCACTGTACTGCGCAGATATTCGTTTTAAACTTTTATAATAGCTGCATTTTCTCCCGTATAGCTTTTCAGGTATTCTTACAAGCGCTTCCAAATACTGAAAGAAAATCAGAAGGCCTNGCTGCATTTTCTCCCGTATAGCTTTTCAGGTATTCTTACAAGCGCTTCCAAATACTGAAAGAAAATCAGAAGGCCTAACTAAATTCGCCTTGGATCAGAAGGTTCACTTGAAGAAAGCAAATATATTTTAAACATAATGTTAAAAGTTTTTTCAAAAATGCATTTATCGCAGTTTTTATTAATTTCATTGTTTAATCAGCATTTGTTTCTAACCCGTCTATTTGCTTCTTGAAGATAATTTCTCTGGTAATTTTTATACGTAGTGTAACGATTTTTTTAAAAGGACAACAGAAGAATACGATTTCACTATGGAAGATGAACGGACGAAATTTTCATTAATTACGAATTGTTTGCTTATGTTACCTGCTAGAACTGTAGTTCTAAAGTTAGAGTTACAAAAGTCTGACATTTTATTTTTTGCTAAAAGCGAATGCACACCACAATGCCATTATCAATGCACTGCTCCAATGGCGTCCCGTGTCCAAGTGCGTTGGCTAATCAGCCAAATCAGACTAAATCAGTTAACGCTGGCCAGGTAATGCTTCTGGCGATAAATACGCACCACCGCCAAACAAGCTTTCAAAATTCTCATTAGTACTTGGTCCGAGATACTCGTATCACCTCTCCCACCTCCCTGAAATAAAATAGGCAAAGGCTGCTGTAATCAGTTTTTTTTGTTTCATTCCTAAACAAAGCACCGTTTAATTTCGTTTCCGTTTTTTTTTTCTCTCATACGAGCCTCGTAATTTATTTATCCAGCCCCGTATATATACTTTTAAATAGCGGGACTCATTAACGCTTAATGACGTTTCGCACTGGGGGGAGGTCGAGGTAGTAATTGCCTCACCCCGCGGGATGTGTGCTGCTGGCGAAACAGTGTGTGCTGTTCCCGGCGCAGTCACTGAGATGAACGAACGTTAGGACGATTCCGCCAGTGTTTTAGGATGAAAGCGTGGTTTCAATCTGCAGTCTTTTTGCAACGAGAGGGCTGCCGTGATTGGCAATTCCGCCGTCGGATGTAGGCGGAAATATGTTGGGGCGATTTCACATCCGCACTGCACTTATCCAGAAAACTAACTTAGGATTTTGGGTAAATCACGGTTGTTCTGCATGAACCTATGATTTTTGGGCAAATCGCGGGGATCCAGATCAACGCTGCAGCACTACGCGCTAGTATGTTTCTTCCCATAGGCTGTTCACTGTAAAGTGAGCACTTTTGAAGCCCCAGTTACTTTTTCTTTTCAGCCATTTTTTATCCTTTAACCACCTTTTTCAAATAAATATTGTCATGTTAGTAATAAACATAGTATAGTGGGCCGAAGAAACGTTTTTTTTTTGCGATTGCTATACCCCTAAAGAGTTGCCTTTTGCCTAGCTAAATAAAACGCAACAAAAAAAATTCATATAAAAATATCTTCCGTTCGCGCATCGCACTCAAAGTTTTTAAAAATGACGAAATTTCGATATATTTTGTGAGTTTTTTATAATTGTATAACATACTACTTTCGCAACGCTATAGGTCCTAGTGTGACAATTAGGGCGTGGAAAAAAAAAACCTGGAATTTCAAAATGTTTATTGTTTGCGGAAAAAGCTCAAAAAACACATATTTTCAATAAAATTCTTATAATTCGTAATTTTTAAAAACAAATCTTTATAAACGGTAAACCTATTTTTATTTACATTTTTTTCTAGTCTACAGAATGTACATTGAACTCAGGTTTGTGAGAAAATTTGGGCATAATACATCTTGATAAGAGGGTCGTCCGGATGAGGACGTCTCTTGCGTCAGCGCCACACATTTTTTCAGATGCGTCGGTCACAAGTTTGACACAACGTTCAACGGCCTGGGTGTGGCAAGGCAAGCTTTGGAAATCCATCTGCAGCGGTGTGCCAGACTGTATTAAATTTTCGAATGTCCTCGTCGCTGATGTTCCTTAATAGTTGAGGAACAGAGACTTTGCAACTATACTACTGAATCATGTCGACGTAGTCTGTTGCTTTGAAGCNTTCCTTAATAGTTGAGGAACAGAGACTTTGCAACTATACTACTGAATCATGTCGACGTAGTCTGTTGCTTTGAAGCCGAGTGTTGGTGTGGTGAAACTTCGAATAGTTTTTCCCTTATATAACGTGATCGAGCTTTCAACACACGGCGGAGCCCCAGTTCTCTGATGTGTCTTCTTTCATCCACAATCATAGCAAGAACCAAATTTTCAGGGNGCGGAGCCCCAGTTCTCTGATGTGTCTTCTTTCATCCACAATCATAGCAAGAACCAAATTTTCAGGGTGAGCAAACAATGTGTTTCGCTGAATTACTGGATTGATAACTACCAGTAAATTTAGAGGTAGGTACCGCGATGTTCTAATGGCTTCAAAAACGATCTTCGGACCGTCGGTGAAATTTCTGCTGGTTTTAATTTTGAACCAGAGAGGCATGTAACATTTCAAGATAAAATGTATCAACTGCCTCATTTCATCAGAAGGCTCTTCTAAGCTCACGTACAATCTGAGAACTCTGTTTGCTGCCGTCGGCCATCTAGAATGTGAAAGCGGACCAGGATCACGAGCAGCCAAATCTTCTGAAATTGTACAAGAATTCATGGCAGTAGAAATATCCAGTAGGTGTAATTGATCCTTGCTCAGTACTTTCCTGTCAACTTGAGGAGTGTGGCATTCAACACGTTCAAAGCGAACCAGAGGATTTTTTTTCACAGCCAACGAGTTTTTTCCCGATCGGCCCACTGAATGATTTAGGTCCTATGGTAACGCCATCCAAGTGACGAAATAGGTGACGGAACGGCAGTTCATTGAAGTGTAGAAGACACACAGCCCACTGAAGTGGTCTCCCAACGTGCACTTCAATCTGATGGATGACGCCATTTTTCCAACCAGTATCAATCACAGTTCCATCACTCCCAATCAAATATAGTTCTTCAAAGGATGTCTGCAATGTAGTCAAATGGGAAATTATGGTAGAAGCTATATCTTTAGAAAGTCCTGCAGAAGGAGAAACATGGCCNTCAAATGGGAAATTATGGTAGAAGCTATATCTTTAGAAAGTCCTGCAGAAGGAGAAACATGGCCGATATATACTGTACCGGGCTCTTGTATAAGGGAATAATGATCTTTTTCGGTTCTGTGAAAACACTTTTNACATGGCCGATATATACTGTACCGGGCTCTTGTATAAGGGAATAATGATCTTTTTCGGTTCTGTGAAAACACTTTCAATTAATTTCTTTAATCGCCATCGTATTGTCTTTCCTGCCATCAAAGTAAAGAGAGCGTACTGGTTTCTTATTTGGTTGCCTCTTGACTCTGCNGCCATCGTATTGTCTTTCCTGCCATCAAAGTAAAGAGAGCGTACTGGTTTCTTATTTGGTTGCCTCTTGACTCTGCAAATAATTTCTGTTATGAGATTTTCTCCTCCTAATTTTGTTTTAATCAATGACAAGGGATGTGTCCTGGTCATTTATGACACCGTAATAATGGAGGACAGATGACGCTATCGCAACTGTTGCTCTATCCGAGACTCCATAGCGATCACTGATTAATGTTGTTGTTTTTAGTTTGATCCTCATCTGCCGTTGTTTTCTTGATTGGTGCCGCACCGGAGGCTTGAATAGATAAGCGTTATTATTAATATTTGATGAGATATAAGAATGTCCACTTGNGATTGGTGCCGCACCGGAGGCTTGAATAGATAAGCGTTATTATTAATATTTGATGAGATATAAGAATGTCCACTTGTATCTGTTTCTACAGAATAGTCTTTGGAATACAAATTTTGTAAATTAATACTTACCATTTATGATAGTTTGTTTATTACTTATAAATGAAAAAGTAGTTAATTTCTTTAAAAATTATTAAATATTGCCATTTAATGGAAAATATGTGTTTTTTTGAGATTTTTGCGCGAAATATAAACATTTCGAAATTCCAGGTTTTGATCTTTTTTTNGATTGGTGCCGCACCGGAGGCTTGAATAGATAAGCGTTATTATTAATATTTGATGAGATATAAGAATGTCCACTTCTATCTGTTTCTACAGAATAGTCTTTGGAATACAAATTTTGTAAATTAATACTTACCATTTATGATAGTTTGTTTATTACTTATAAATGAAAAAGTAGTTAATTTCTTTAAAAATTATTAAATATTGCCATTTTATGGAAAATATGTGTTTTTTTGAGATTTTTGCGCGAAATATAAACATTTCGAAATTCCAGGTTTTGATCTTTTTTTTTTTGCGTTTTTTAAAACCTAAGCTTTACAATAGGACCTATAGCGTTGCAAAAGTAGCATGTTATATAATTATTAATAAAATTACAAAATATTACGAAATTTCGTCATTTTTCAAAACTTTTGAGTGCGATGCGCGAACGGAAGATATTTTTTTATTTGAATTTTTTTTTTTTGCGTTTTGTTTAGCTAGGCAAAAGGCAACTTTTTTAGGGATATAGCAATCGAAAAAAATATATTTTTTCGGCCCAGTCTAGTGAACATTCCACCGCCCTTAGACGTAAAGGTCTAAGGCTAAAATCAAATATATTTATTAACTATTATTCCAAATGACAGGACTTCAAAAAGTGCTCACTTTACAGTGAATAGCCTATACCTCACAGCGATACGGCAAATCGACCTGTCGCAGCGGCGCGTTCAGAGGCAGACTGCACATTTCCATCTCGCAGATTTGACAACTTGTGAAAGTACAGAGAAGGGATCGAACATGCCACTTTGCAATGCCGGAACTAAGGTGCGTTCGAACACTGAATGGTTACATAAATATTCGTCTTCTCTGCCAGTTTGTAAACGTGACACGTCGTATACACGCATCCANTGCATATATATATATATATATATATATATATATATATATATATATAAACACAAGAGGGGGGAGTGATTACATAAATTTATTCCAGTGCTTAAACAACAAAACTATACTAGCAAACTCGTCCAGTAGAAGCAGCTATAAAAACCTGTAATATACATGTCTGTGTATACATATAATAGGCTGTTTATAGTTTCTCCTACTAAACGAGTTTGCTAGTATTGTGTTGTTGTTTAAACACTGGAATTAATTTATGAGTTCATCACGTGGTGTGTTTTTTTAATAAGCATCTCACGAAATATTAATTTCGGGGACCGAAACTGCTCGTTATTGATTTCAAAATTAGTATATATCATTTAACAAATAATTACCACTTTGTATTAGCAATATAACAAATTTATTTACACCTAATAGCTTTATAAGAGATGTGTTTTGGTGAAACGTTTAACAAAGCTATCTGGCAATTAATTATGCACTTTTTAAACCAAACTTTATAATAATTCGCGGTTTGTAAATTCGAATATTTTTGCAGCCTCGCGAAGCGGCACGCTTCCTGTAAATTTGGCGCCAATCTAGGAAAGAAGCACCATGTTTTAACGAAGTTTTAAAAGTGTATTGTTGAAATTTGTAAACCCCGAAGTTAATTATGTTTGCTTCTGTTTATTTCATAAAAATAAATATTGAAATATTAATAGGATATTTAAGTTTTTTAATAAGTGTACAGTTTCACTTGATTGGCGCACGTATAATGTGATAGCGTCCATTTTATTGTTAATTTTATCATGGCGGAGAGATACTAAATGTAAGAGGAAGTAGATCCTAAGCATAGATTTCAAAAGTGTTCAATTAACTACGAACAGCTTATAATAATTGCAAAAACCGGAAGTTCTCCGAGACAGGACTTTGGAACACAAGGTCTCGTGTTCGCATCTTCTTTGGTAAATTATGTATGAAAAATATGTGATTATCTGAAGGAAACGTCAAATATATATGATAGTGGTATATTTGCCTTTTCAAAAGCTTGCAGTGTTGAATAAAAAAATCCTGGTGCCTTGAAATTCGGTCCGTGAACTGTTTTAAATAACAATACGCATCGCACCAAACGTTAAGCTGAGTTGTTGACGTGTTCTACCATGTCCTTTTACGTTCTACAATGCCGAAGTGACGTAAACAAAGGCGAAGCGAATGACGCATATTATTTAAACTATTTCAGTGCAGTTTAATGTTAGTTTAAATGCAGGTTTCGGAAAGTGTGGCACGCGGTGCGTGAGTTCACAGATCTTTTCGAATTTCACCATGTGAAGTGTACTATTAAAATAATGTGTGGAACTTATATGTGTCCGCAGTTGAGAATCGTTAATTTTGAGTGTGAAGGTGTACGATGTTTTAGTCACGACCCATGTTTGGCCTCGTCTTTTCCAGTATTCGTTAGCTCACTGTGTAAAGGGTAACCGAATTGACCATGGGTGCTATTTTACATAGTAAACGGACTATTAAAATGTGCGCCGTTCGTAAGTAATGAAATAAGCTCCACAGCTTCACACTCCTTCGCACAGGTGTTCACAGCTTCCGATAACCTTAAGGTGCTTTTGAAAATAACGAAAATATGTTGGCCGTTTTTGCCTGAATCATCTTCCTTTGTACTTCTCATAAATCACTGCGTGCATTTCTTCTCCTTCGAACTTCTACTATTTCACACACGTGGATTTGACGAGTCAGCAGTTTCACATTTACTATCTGTTCTTTCTATCTTCTGCAGGACGTATCTTCAAAATATTTCCTAGAGCTGAGATGAAATAGATTTACCTGGTTCGTAAGAGTTTCTAATTACGTGAAGGAGCAAATACAAGGCAGGGGGGAGGGGGATATGCAGCTGAATTCCTATTTGATGACGCACTTACTCGTGTTTCAGTGGCGTTGTTTTGCCGACCCCACGGCAAAACATCAGCCAGAGGTGTCTCGTGGCCTAATTACCTCGGCTGCGCGTATAATGACGGGCATGATGAGGGGGGGG
>NQII01000045.1:61398-74223 GCA_002778355.1 Clitarchus hookeri
CCCCCCCTCTAACAACATTTCAAACATGCAAACGTACTTAGCTGACTTAAGAAATCACATTTCATACTTCCAAACTGTACTTTTTTTTAAAGAGTTTGGAAGATATCTGAATATCTCCAATAAACGCAGGGGTTCTGCGTTCGATTCCCTGCATCTTCATACTCCGGAAGGCAACGGTAAACAACTTTAAGGGGACTTGCTCTCATTGTAAGCAGTTTTGTACATTATTATTTTAAAAATAAATTGAAATATTTAAAAGTAAATGTTTTTTCCAAGAGAGAAATGAAAGTGTATGTTTTGTTGGAAATTTATATATTTGGAAATGAAACACAAATATAATCGTTGAAACGTGTCAACGTAAGCAAAAATTTCTGTAAGTGGCCCTCTGTTCACTATACTTCTTCTTCTGTAAAACAGTGTTTTAAACTATGGTGACAATTCTAGTCACTGCTTAAAACTCCGAGGAAGCTTGGTTATGATATTTCCCATCGCCGTCGCAACGCTTCCTTATGGCCGGACGTGTGCTTGAGGCGTTTACAATCTTCACTAGGCAGACCCCTTAATGTCGTGGTCCTGCCCATTCACGCCGGTTGCTATTCGCGTTCGTCATCGCCCTACCGGCATACAAGCTGTAAACTCATCAAAACATGATTGCTGAATTTAAAAAAAACCTTTAATGGCTTGGATCCCACCAGAAAAAACATCTCTACACGTTAATCTACGGAACAGAAACCACGAAAACTAAATTTATCAGCACATTTTTAGTACCATATCCAATTAACTCATATATTGGATACAGCAATGCGATATTCGCTGCTAATAACTGCATTAGTTATGTAAATCAGACGAGAAAAAATTTCTCCCTCTTGCAATCATCCGTAGCAATCGATTGTTTCTAGGACGACGCTAATGCACAGTACATGTCGAAACATTAGCATCGAATGATGTCAAGATCAATACTTACGACTTGTACGCCTCATGTGATTGCAAAACCGTTTCAAGCCGAAGTTACGATTACGTCACTTTGTAGCGAAGTATAACTCTTGCATTTCAGTATTCCCTTCTAACGGTGTCGCAGAATTTCACATGTGTCTATTTCACAAACTCACGAAAGACAGGATGCTCTAGAAACTTAACTTCAAGAGCGTTTTCCGTTAGAAAAACAGGCATTGAGATGTCTTCTCTCGTGCGGTGTGAGCATATCATTCATATGTCTTCATCAATCATGTACTGAGGACCAGGAATTTAAGTTTCGTTCGAAATTTTATATTTTATTCATGTATTTTTTGGACCCTCTATTTTTTTTTTTTTAGAAAATCGTAGGAGCGTTTCCCTACATTGGACAAAACCGACATTGTAAATGACTTGAAGCATTTTATTGACTTGCAAAATACTGTTACATATTTCAAAATGACGAGAGTCACTTTTGGAAAAAAACATGTTTCTTACTGTTGAAAGAACGCAGGTTTCGGAGTCGTATTCTAAAAAACTTGTTATTATACTATCTGTAGATTTTAGATAAAATGCGTTTCGATGTATTAGGTTTTATCAGCATTTTGCTTTTACGGGATAAATTTTCCAAACGTGGCATACCTATGAAGTTTTTTCTAAAATTATTCATCAAGTTTACTAACGCGTTTATTTCGTATTATCGCTCCTGATTAGATGCCTTGATGTACAGTATATGAGAATTATGAAATGAGTATCAGCATAATCGCTCTCATACATATTTTTTTGTTTTTTTTTTGTTTTGGATTATCTGTCGGCAGGAATACACTTTTCTGATGCTCCTTAGAGGTATTCAGATTATTCCACGTGTAGTGTTTTAAAGGGATATTTGATCGATAATGAACATGTATTTATCTTCATTAGTTTGTCGTATCCAAATTGCTATCTCAAGTAACACGATGTTTATGTTAAAAAATGCTAGCAGTAAGACATTCATCGTACTTGTATTTTTGTGGACTAACTTTACAGCATAGTGTTTTGTTATTTTAAAAGTATTTTTTTAATATCCGTAGCTTGATAGCATATCACAGAAATGTTTTGAGTGATAGTTGAGCAATAAGTGTTCTACCAGGGTGCCAACGCCCCTAGCGATAGCGCAGTTTTCCCGCAGTGAAGGTTCCAGGGTTATAATGCCCTCTAGAGCTGCGTCATTCCATGTCTAGTATCACAGATTTCCGCCTTGACTTTTAAGTGTAGAGAAATCAACAGGAAACCACTACAGCAGAGGACCACTGTTAATTCAGCTTCGTTGATTATTGATTATACTGCCTGTTCACCGAGTAATACTACTTGTTCACGTAGTTATGTAAACAATTATTTTTCCCGTCGATTAATGTTTACATTAAGGGGTCTTCCTGGTTTCATACGGATCTCGTTGTAAGCAGTTCTGTCTATTCTGATGTTAAAAATATGGAAGTTGATATTTTGTTGCCCATTCATGAATGTTGTTATAGAAACACAAACATGATCATTGAAGAGTGTTGAAGTAAGCAAAAGTCGCCGTAAGTGGCCCTCTGTTTACGATATACATTCTTCTGTAAAACAGTGTTTTAAATTATAGCGACAATGTTGTATATTTCATTAACGGGTTGCTGTAACAAAACCATTCCCACCGCTTAAAACTCTTGAGGAAACGATACACGCGAAGCTTGTCGAAGTTATTTCCCATCGCCTTCGCAAAGCTTACTTATCGCCGCATGTGACGTCGAGGCGTTTCTTATATCGCTTACTGGGGATTCCCGTTAATATGGATATTTTAAATTACGTCAGGTCTTCTGATGTGTATACAACGAAAAGGAAATAAAATTCGTGGCAGTGAATATAAAAGGCATACTTTTGATGCGATCTTGCAAAGTACGACCACAGTAGTTCTGATACGCTGCCAACGTTACTGTAAATATCTCCGTCAATGTTTTCGCCATACTGCGAGGACCCAAGTGCAANTTACTGTAAATATCTCCGTCAATGTTTTCGTCACACTGTGAGGACCCAAGTGCAAGACTTCTGAAGAATTGTTATTAGTCTACTTTCCAAAGAAAAGATAGGCTTAAGCAATCTCCCGAATGTCTGTCTGGAATGTATGTCGCTCCCTAATAAATTTGAAACCCGTCAACCGAGTTTCACCAAACACGATCAAAATAAAGTATTTATTAAAGAAATCCGACTTTTATAGTTTTCGATCATACTGGATACTTATTTTAAAAGTGGCGGCTATTCCAAAATTTAGGGCACTATATTATACCCCGGAAAAACATTTACTGATTAAAACCAAATTTGGTACGTTGTCAGTGGATGCTTTCAGCACTGAATTAAGAAAGCCATAATGTTATTGGACAACCATTTTGGAAGGTGATTCAACACGAAAAAATAAACCTTATGCATCATATTTCTGGAACTACACAAACAATTCCTGCCTAATGCGGCATATAAGTAATACTATCATAGGCCACATTAATATATACAATTTAAATCTATAAGGCTTTATTTTCAAATTGGTGGTCATATAATAAATATTTTAGGTTCACTTGCTCTATGTGCCATATCGTTCCACCAAATTCGACGAAACTTGTTATGCTGAAAGTAGAGTATATAGTTCAAACATTAAATGTATCAATATATGGCCTCATTTGTTAGCCATTTTGTAAGATAGTGCCACATGAAGACTTTTTTTAAAATTAACTTTTATTATAAAAATTGTAAAATTATAAAATTTATTAACTCATAGCCACCAAATGCATAGACAGGTTGTACTTATGTAGCCCGTCTAAATTTATATGACATAATGAGGTAGTGAAATATTTAAAAAATAACAGTCGTATAAATATCTGAGGTTAGTATACCGTATGTCGCAAACAATTTAAACCGAACGTAATGTATAGCAGTATGACAAAACATAGAATGTGCCGATACAAGACCGTTTCGTTCTCCATTAATGAACATAGCACCATATGATAAAATAAAGCTTTGATGCTATATGTCGGGGACTGATCAACCGATTCCACCGAATTTTGCACACAAGTAGTGCTAGAGTAGTACACCTTTAATTACACGTTTTAATTGCCTTTCTCATTGTTTTCAGTTTAAATAATTTAGATTTTATACGCATTTAACATTTTAACAAATTTAAATTAAATTTTATATGTTAAGAGTATCTATTAGAAGCGTCAAACATAATTGTAGAGTTTCCCTTTGTCTACCTTCGCAATTTCGACTTAGATAATTTAAGCTATATAATTCTTTTCAAAATTGCGACGATATAAATTATTTATATACAATTTATAAAAATTAAATAATTTGACACAATTCAACCAAACTTTGTATGCTGGCATTGTCTATCAGAAGTATAATTTATGCCTATTCAGAGCCTCTTTCCAGGCCTTTTCGTCGATAGCGCCAAATGAGAACACAAAGCTTTCATGCCATATCCCGGGAATCAATCTACCTATTCCACCAAATTCTGCACACAAGTAATGCTACGGTAGACCATGCTAACACAAATGATTTAAGTGAGTCACGCACTTGTTTTCAAAATGATGTTCATGTCAATATTCGAAGTTGGTGAGTCCAGTCTTCCAAAACTTTAGACTGATTACAATTGAAGTTGATACTCCAAATCCTGTGTCCGTAAAGCTCTTGTTTGCATGCCAGTTACGGTACGAGGCGTTCTGGGTTCGAGTCCTGGGTAAGGCACGCGTGTATTTGTAATTACCTCATTAATATTGCACTTTTTTTGGTTCCACCTCTAATGATATCGCTGTCTACGAGACGTCAAGACCCACCTACCATCTAACCTTTCAAGAACTTCATCAAAATAATTTGCATCCATGTAGAGGAAATTAGGCGTATTAGATACATATATTTAACTTTTCGATTAATGTATTGTATCAATCGCTAACGAGTTATGTTTATGTGGCTCGTTTCTTACAATGTGGGAATTAGGAGCTCACGCATAACTTTCAAAGACAGAGATGTTCGAGATATTCATTGCCGTAAAACCAGTTATCTACATTCAAGTTTTACTAATTAAGATTTCATATAATTTTCTTCTTAATTTTTTTAGTCAACAAGTATTTTTATTGTAAAATTTGGGTGAGAAATAAGTGTAATCTGTTGCTTGAACTTTTTGTTTTTCATTAAGTTCAACTAGTTGAAATAAGTTGGGGTTGAGGAGGAATTCCATTCGACATACACGTATTCATGATGGCTGTTAATGTATATGAGAAGAGCAATAAAGGCATTTAGCATGTCTTTGAAATGTGCGTTTATATGTAGAGCTATCATGCACAAAAGCACAACACATTTTTAATTACATGCCATGATTAATGTGGAGACAATTAAGTGGAGATAAATGAATTGCTGTGCGATGAATTTCAACACAGGCATTTTGTTTGTTCGACTGTTCTCATTGAACTATCTTAGCGCAGTCAGATATCGCCTCGTAGAAAGTATCTGATTTCCCACGCAATAATTTTTGTTCAATTGTTAAATGCTCTTCATGGTAAAGTGAGCACTTTTAAAATTAACCTTTGATATAAGTTACTACTCATGACTACACCTATATAGTCTGCTCACAGTAATTTCAGACTTTTTAAATCAAACTTTAGAAAAATCACCCTACGTATGACGTGTTTGGTTGTCTTCTAATGTCTCATGTATGACAATAGTTTTATAATTCTGTTTACATAAAAATAGTTTTTTTTTTGTTAAATTCCACTAATTTCCGTCACATTTTATCTGTAAATTATAATACCTTTTTCATAATTAATATAAAGAAAAACCGGGGGAGAAATATGTGATTTGATAATGCCTAATAGGAAATAGTTCTCATGCAAAATATTAAATTAAGTACACACAAATTCAGTGCGTTGTAACTTCATGTAAGTTTATAGACACGATTAAACTTTGTTTGCACGAGATGGAGGAAACGTTTGGAAGCAGGGCTTCAGAAAAATTTCAAGGAACCATATACACTGGCAATGCAGGTCTTCAGTTAAAGCTATCTTGCCCATCTGGAGCAATTTCCCGCGCTTCTCGGCCTCAAGCGCGGGAGCGATAACGGGTGTACTGTTAAAGGCTGTTCACTGTTAAGTGAGCAATTTTGAAAGCCCTGCTTAAGATCTACTTCTATGCTGATTCGTATTCTTCCAACCAATGTACATTGCTATGGGCCTAATCACTTTATTCATGTGTCGGTCAAGTGAAAATTGTAAAACTGTCGTCAAAGTATATATTTTAGAAATTGTCTCATTCTTAAAACTTATATTCATTAAAAAAAAACAGAAAGTAAAATAAATAATTTCAGGATTCACAAATGTTAACCTTATACTTTTAATTCAACTCCAAGACGTAGAACTACTTTCCCACAGTCGTTTCCAACTTTACTGGGCGCATTCCAGTCGGTGTACACGTTGAAATATACGCAGGTAAGGGCAGTGAAATCTTTCAAAGTTTAATTTAAAAAGTTCCCACTTCACCTACTTTAACGCACCATCGCCACTACGGCATCTATCGGACTTTGAGTGGTTACATTACCGTTTTATTAGACGAAAGTCTATGGTAACGTTCAATGTGGAACCCTTGTGTCCTTTTTTGTATGTAGGTACCTGACGCGTATATTTCGAGAAACATCTCTTTTAAAAAGCCAGTTTTATAGCTACGTTGAAGTGCTCTCAAGTTGGGTTTTCAATCACAATCGCAAGGTCTTGCAAACATCCAACAGGCCTCGTCTGAACTGTGTTTTCTTTGCGTACATCAGCACTCACCCCACAAGTATAAACGTTTTGTGAGGGAACGTGTATTTCAAACACACTGCCACGAGCGAGTTAGTAAAAATAGTTCTAAGAATTGACGTATTGCGATAGCAATATTATATCGTTACGGACTGAGATGATTTATTTTATAGTAACAATAAAACGAATTTTTATGTACTTAAAAACATTCCATAAAAACTGTTTTTATCCTCGGCCACCATAATCGCCATGGTGTCACACACGTGAGAAGGATAACGAAATGATTATGGTTGTAGCCACATACGCTGACATGACTCGTAATTCGTGAGTGATGAGACCGTGCATGTGGTTTTGCAGCCCTTCATAACTGGAAGCTTCCATCTTCGTTAACCGGGCGACGTAAAACCAATACAGCGCAGCACCTGAACGTTACTCGTCGTCTATCAGCAGCCGGCGTTATTACAGCGAGTGTGCCGTAAAGATAAACTGTTACACTGACTGTTGCACTGAATGTTGCCGTCGAAGCTTCATTGGCACATAGTCCTCGTGGGTGTCATAACTCCATCGAGCTGCACATGCAAAATTCTGGTAACAGTGTGGATGATGGAGAAGAGCGAATTTCTGGTCACATGTGGGGACGGCTACGAAATTCCGTGCAGTCCAGTGAATCGTTTTGTGTGATAATAATATCCCAGTTTTACAAATTGCTACATAGAAAATCTTTAGCCACTATATTGGGGCCACGGTGGTACAGCGGTTACACTACTCGCCTCCCACTGAACCGGGTTCGACTCCCGGCGGGGTTTTTCGCATGTGGGAACCGTGCCGGACGATACCGCTGGTCGGCGGTTTTTCTCGGGGATCTCCCGTTTTCCCCGTCCTAACATTGCGGCGCTGCTCCATACTCACCTCACTTCATCCTCATCGGCTCTCAAGACGTCGATATTATGAGCCGTCCAAATCTCTTCCCTTACTCACCTCATGCCACATATTTTTAACTCGAGCTGTTAANGCCTGAGTTTGGTAATCTGTCTGAGTTTGATAATCTGAGTTTGGTAACCTCAGTTTGGTAATTTGAGTTTGGTAATCTGAGTTTGGTATAAACTCAAACCATTGGTCTCAAACCATTGGTCTAAAACCATTAGACTGTTTGGGAACCTGTGTTTAGTAACCAGATTTTGGTAATCTGAGTTTGGTAACCAGAGTTTGGTAACCTGAGTTTGGTAATCTGAGTTTGANCCGGCACTGCTCTATGCTCACCCCACTTCACCCTCATCGGTTCTCAAGACCTTGATGTTAAGAGCTGCCCAAATCTCTCAATTCCCTCCACTCTATTTATCCACTATAACTGAAGTTCACGAGCGAACATGGATATACAATTTGTTATGATGTAGAATAACCTTATCAACAACGTGGGCCTGAAGACGAAAATAAAACTCGGTGTAGTATAAAAATAATAAAAGGCTGACGATGTGAAATTTTGGGAGAAATAAATTACGTACAATTTGAAGTGACAAAATTCTCAGCCGAAAATGCTTGCCGCGAACTTTCTCGAGGACGATGAAACGAGTAGTATTTCATTACCAGATATCGGGTTTGGTAACCTGAGTTTGGTAACCTGAGTTTGGTAATCTGCCTGAGTTTGGTAATCTGCCTGAGTTTGGTAATCTGAGTTTGGTAACCTGAGTTTGGTAACCTGAGTTTGGTAATCTGAGTTTGGTAATCTGAGTTTGGTAATCTGAGTTTGGTAGCCTCAGTTTGGTAATTTGAGTTTGGTAATCTGAGTTTGGTAATCTGAGTTTGGTAATTTGAGTTTGGTAACCAGAGTTTGGTAACCAGATTTTGGTAATCTGAGTTTGGGAACCTGTGTTTAGTAACCTGAGTTTGGTCATCTGAGTTTGGTAACCAGAGTTTGGTAACCTGAGTTTGGTAATCTGAGTTTGATAACCTGAGTTTGGTAATCTGCCTGAGTTTGGTAATCTGCCTGAGTTTGGTAATCTGAGTTTGGTAACCTGAGTTTGGTAACCTGAGTTTGGTAATCTGAGTTTGGTAATCTGAGTTTGGTAATCTGAGTTTGGTAACCTGTATGCTGGACTGTGCTGCCCTCTGAACACTCGACTCGAGCTGTTGTTAAAATGAGGTGCTACTATAATTTTGATCTGGATTGCTCTTGACGTATCCTTCATTTTCTTAAACCTCAGTTCTGCTGCGACCATAAAAACGAGTACAAGTTCTCGAAGTCTCGCCTGCCATCAAATAAATTTGCTCAGTTTTTCCTGGCGTCGTTTCATCATACAACATGTCCCTGAATGTATAATATAAAATGTATGAGGTGGTTTCTGAAGGAAAAAGGGATACAAAACACAATAATACGCTTGGCCATAAGTGATTNGGGGGGGGTGCCTCTAAATCAAAAGCTTTCATAACGAATTTATTTTAAAATTTAAAAATCTACGTGACAGTAAACAACAAATTAGTGGGTGATATTCAGCTTATAACATATCTTAAAACAGATACAATTTGGTACGTTAAATCATTTCCCTTCATAAATTAAATTGAGGTTGAAAGATTATGGTAGCAACAAAATAATCCCAACCACTAAATTTTCTGCGTATTTGATGCCTGATGTCAGCATGTTCACATTAGTGAAATACAGTCTCAGGGCAATAAGAATGATTGCGCTAATATGAAAGATTACAGTAGCACGATCGTGTTAAAGGCAAACAACTTTGCAAATCGCAGTTGCTTTAGTGTGTGGCAGTTGATTGCAATGATTGGGAACGGCACATATAAAGTTACATGGCAACAAATCCATTTAGTAGAATTATTTGTAAATATTCGTTGTCACTTGCGGTAGTCGTGCAATTGAGCATTGAAGTTATTACTACGTCTATTGTCGATAAACTTTATTCAGCCTAATCAAAATGTGTCCTAGCAATGAAAATACGTATTATGTGTAACGTACACTGTTGTTTATAATAATCATTTCTAATTGTATCACACACGGTGATTTGAATACCTTTATTTACCTCGTAGCAATAAACTGCCACATACTGAAATAATCGCGGGTGGCAAAAATGTTGCCTACCCACGCAGGCGTGCAATTTTAACTTTCGAAAATTAGTGAGCTCAGTTTTTGAGCACGTTTGGCCTCAGCGTTTTTCACTAAGGCTACTCTGTTTGTTAATGTGTACACGTCGACGTAAAGCATCAAAACTGGAGAAAAGCTAGAGGTTAGAATGATTCTTTTGCGACCGTAATCTGGTACCTCAATTATTTTTTTTGAATGAGGGTGATTTTACCAACCAAATTTTCTGAGGCTTGAGATATTTTATCAACTTATTATCACCCACT
The DNA here is from genome assembly GCA_002778355.1 of Clitarchus hookeri. Classification (NCBI taxonomy): domain Eukaryota; kingdom Metazoa; phylum Arthropoda; class Insecta; order Phasmatodea; family Phasmatidae; genus Clitarchus; species Clitarchus hookeri. Next base: position 71,490 of record NQII01000045.1, read on the forward strand.
AGTTTTTTTGTTTAGTCTCATGTAGTTTGGGTTATATTTTATTAAATTTGCTACAAAAGCTCTTGCTTAATAGCGCATACCCTCCTCAGGAATTGTGTTTTCTGTCTCATTTTTCACGACGAAACACTTCACACAGTTGGTAACGTACATTCAGGGACACGCTACAAAGCGTAGGCGAAGTGCCTCTTTCCATTTGGGGAGCACCCCGCGAAAACCGTTCTCTCTCCGCGCAAGTGCCGAAGCGGACCAGCACGTCTTTCAGTCGTTATCAATCACAGCTGGCTGGCTCTTCAGCGAGACTGTCGCACCACGTCAAACATGAATGCCATCTTCATCTTCGGCTCTCGCCAACCCAACGCCGCAGCTCCGAGAGCAGAAAAAAAAAGCTACATCGAAAATGTAACTTCCGATCACGACGGAAATGCCACGCGAAGGCAATCACTCAGGGTGATTGATCGAGGGGAAAAATGTAAAAAAAAAAAAGCTCCGGGAGTGAAATTTTAGGTGTGCTTCGCACTCCAGCCGTTATCGTACGAACGGAAAGGAGCTTAGAAGGCAGCACGACCGTGACCCAAAGAATGACAGCATCATCATATCACGTAGTCGATATAACAACCACTTCCCTCTAATGTTTACTCTCGTTTCTAAAAAATAAGACTGTATAATTCCTTTAAAAAATTTATGATCGCGTTTTACGTTTAACAGTGTTATCTTACTTCCTCTGCACAATTTACGCTTCTATTGCAATCCTACATTCTTACATACTTCTGTCTTATCATCTGCAAAAACTGCAGCTGAAGGGAAGAGAGTGGAAGGGGTAGCGGGCTTCGAGTTAAAAAAAAATAACTGTTGGNCTGTCTTATCATCTGCAAAAACTGCAGCTGAAGGGAAGAGAGTGGAAGGGGTAGCGGGCTTCGAGTTAAAAAAAAAATAACTATTAGAAAAAACGTACTGAATTAAGTAAGGTCATCTTCGGTGACGAACACTAAAAATATTTTAGCAAGTATGCATGGTACATAACTGACTTTCTTTTGTGAACGCACGTTCGAATGGGAACACTCAAATACAACGAAAATAATTTTCAATACAATTAACAGTTTTTAGTTATNTGTGAACGCACGTTCGAATGGGAACACTCAAATACAACGAAAATAATTTTCAATACAATTAACAGTTTTTAGTTATTATGAATGTGTCCTTGTAAAAATCTCGGCTGTGGTGTAAACCAGTGAAGCATATTTCAGTTACGAAAAAATACTTATCACTTAACCTTAGTAAAATTTAGTGAACTAAAAAAATTACGCTTTTGATTTAGATAATATTTTAAAAGTGCTCCGTAGGCAAAACACTTATTCATTCCTATCTCCAGTTTCACATCGAACTCCTCTTCGCTTCTCCCAGCAGAATTCACATATCTCTGAAACGAAAGGAAGAAAATATCCTCGACCTATGTTCGATACATACTCGTTGCTGGAGTACCGTGTCGTGTCAAATATCTACATGTGGTTTGATATACGGCAGTTTACCGTAACTTCACGTCACTCTCAGAAGCCGCAATAACTGTGGGGCTAAAATTAGCGGTTTACTACAACGGCGAATTAGTTTTATCCGGCATTCATTACAATGGTACTAGGAAACCAATCCAGGATTCGTCATTTTTACTCCAAATAACATATATTTCGTTTTAGTTTAGTTAAGATTCCTTAAACTTATGTAGACATAAATTTTTTTTATGTATTAATTCTTTTTTTTTTATTATTCTATATTATTTTAATTCACCACACAAATGTAACGGTTTTTGTTATTAAATTGAACAGCGCCAATGACTTCGAACAGAAGTACTCTATATTACAGTCAAGTTCTATTGTCAAAACTTTAGAATTAATCATTTAACTGCTTAATGCCTACATATCTAATTTTATAAACGGCACACGGTTAATGACTGCAGTAGAGTGACGAAGAATACGAACGGAATTATAAATATGGTGGGTTAATGAAAAATTATAATGTCCCATGCGGAGACACCCCTAACAGATCCGTTGTTAACAAAAACAATGTGTTTCTTCCCTGCAAGTTCCGTGAAACGAACGAAATGGGTTTGACGTTAATTTTCTTTGCTGCCTAGATTGACGTAAATTCCATTCGCGGTTACTTCCAACTTTTCTGAAGCTCTGCTAAAGTTCTACTTCCAGGATATTACTCAGTCTCATTAAAACAAAGCTCGACCGAGTATAGAAAACTACGCCAAAAGGATAACGCACCGCATTCGTGCGCACTTTTTTAAAATAATATTTCACATAAGAACCATTTATTAGCAGTCATTACCAACACACCTATTCTCTCCCTGTTTTCATTCATATTGAAATATTTCAATTTATTAATTATAAGTTCAATTTAACAAAAAAAAATTGTTGCTTTAATGTTAACACAAGTATAAAACGTTTGTGATAACATGAAATATACAGGAAACAACATGGAGTGGTTTTTCCAAAGGTTTGATTCGAAAAGTGCGGAGAAACCTCCAATACACTATACGCATGCAAATATGTACGAAACACGGAATGAGTGTAAAATTTAACAGGAGACTGGGGTGGGGGTACCTTTGCCAAAAAGCAACAAGCCACATTTCTGCCACCTGCCACATCACCAGCATGGAAATGCACGCCGGCCGGTCGCCTCGGGCCGAGAAGGCTCATGATTTAATCAGAACGCGCAGCGAGGAAAGCGTTAATAC
>NQII01000045.1:74849-156746 GCA_002778355.1 Clitarchus hookeri
ACACATACACATACACACACACACACATACACATACACATACACATACACATACACACACACACACATACACACACACATACACATACACATACACACACACACACTTTCTGAATCGAACTTCCGAAAAATCACGGAACGTATAACATGCTTGGTGGTTATCTAAATATGTGCACCGCAAGCGTTTCATACTTCTGTTAACACAAAAGTATTTCATTTTTGGTTAGAACTATTTCATACATTTTATTTTTGGTTAGATAGGACTATTTAATATTTATATATAATATACATATTATAATGTTTAATTATTAATTAACATAATAAAAAGCGGAAAAAATAGGAGTGTTGGGAATGCTTAATAATAATAGTTCCCGTGTAAAAAAAATTATTAATTTGAGTGTGCGCAAATATTTTCTGGACTTGGTTAAGCTTTGCCTGTTTGAGGCGGAGGAACGGCCTGAAAGGAGCGCATGCAGGCAAAGCTATTTAGGAAGTGCTAAAAAAAATTGTAGGGAGAACCTGGAAAACTAGGTAAGGCGACGCTATGCATCAAGCGGCAGTTATTTAGCTTACTATTGTTGGCAATGAGATAGTGTGGAGGCCCGTGCTGAAGGAGTTTGCAGTTTGGGACCGAGACATATCTGAAAGTAGCAGCGTGTGTGTGTGTGTGTGTGTCTGTCTGTGTCTCTGTCTGTGCGTGCGTGTAAAATATCGGAAATCTGTGCAGGTGTTCAAGATGTACAACTAATTGAACGTTGGCACGTGGAAGATGGAAGCCTATGGAATAGTACTCATGGGTACTTTTGGTACCCCCGGCAGAAGAATTCAGACTGTTGACGACTGTCAAATAGTGCGATGAAATGAAAAGTCGTGTAAGAAACTAGCCGACTAATGCACTTTTTACGGTATTTGAATGCCCATTCGTGTTCATGAGACCGAGATTATTGTAATGAATAGAATGACACATAGCGGATAATTTTATTTACTCCGTCCAAGTTGGAAATTAGGAACTTAACAGTTAGCTCATTTACTTAAAAAAAAACCTGCATCTGTTTAGAGGTGTTCCAAAGCATGTAAACTTTAAGTACCAGTTAATGAGTGTTATTTTGAATCAAAAGCCCTGCCAGTTTAGAAAAATCTGTTTCTCTGTCTTTATATTATGTCGAACAGGGTGATGAATATACTTATTGGCTTGGCTCGGCTCAATGCTAGAATCACTAATTATATTNTTATATTATGTCGAACAGGGTGATGAATATACTTATTGGCTTGGCTCGGCTCAATGCTAGAATCACTAATTATATTTTTTCATATTTAATTATTGTATTTATAAACTCTGACCATAGAGTCAATTGCTACGTTGAGAACTAGACTTTGATTAGTTTTTAATATTTTAGAATACTCTTAGACTGTTGGAATCGGTGCCAAATTCATGTCTATAGAACCTCCTTTATCCTGCCCTTCTCCTGTTCACTTCCCCCCCCCCTTACCCTTTTTTCACTCTTTCTCAGGCTCTTTCTTCAACCTTGATTCCTTCCAGCAGAGCTTGCATAATTCAGTCGTTTAGTTCTCGTAATAAAACTCTCATGAAATGCTGCTTTGAACAGCGCAAGGCTGGGCTATGGCCGCATTCTTTCAAAATAGAGCACTTATATTGCCCAAAATAAATACGGATCTGCAGTGCGAAAACTGTTTTAGTTTATTTAGTTAGTTCGCAGGAAATGGCTTCAGAGTAAAAAAAAAAAATTTTGTCAGTCAACATGAAAAATTACCTATCCGTAACTCTAAATGAAATGCATTGGCTTGTATGGAAGAATTTATTTCTGAAGACGTGAAATCACACAACCGCTGAAAACACACAACTAATATCTATTCCAATTAAGTTCACTTACTTTGCAAAACTGAAATACTTGGAGTAGACTTATTTATTTTTATAGATATTTCACAACGTTTAACGANGTTCACTTACTTTGCAAAACTGAAATACTTGGAGTAGACTTATTTATTTTTATAGATATTTCACAACGTTTAACGATATATTTGCGTTCAATGATTTCTATACTTTGAATATATTTGAAGGCCTGACATATACTTCGAGAGACATTTTTAAGCAATAATAATAGAAAAAATCTTATAAAACTTATATGAAGTAGACTTAAAATTCATTTGTGAATTATTAGTTTTATATTATCTTATAACTTCTATTGCCAAAAATATTTTTAATTATTTGGTTTTGCCAGAATATAACTTAACATCGGTTTTTGTTGTTTTCTTAACTTTGAGTGACATAAAATTAAATAGAATACGTTCTAAGATTAAGTCATATGATTATATAACAAGAGCGTTCCAAAATTTAATTTCTCAGAAAAGGGGTTAAATTTATNTTCTAAGATTAAGTCATATGATTATATAACAAGAGCGTTCCAAAATTTAATTTCTCAGAAAAGGGGTTAAATTTATCAAATCCTTTATAAATCATGCATTCAAAAATAATCATGGCGTATATCTGACGAAAGTACTTAGATAAAGCCAATCTTGTGAACGTTCTTTCCCCTTAATATCGTGACGCAAACGCCCGCAATNCTGACGAAAGTACTTAGATAAAGCCAATCTTGTGAACGTTCTTTCCCCTTAATATCGTGACGCAAACGCCCGCAATCACGAGCAAACTGATTTGTTATTTTCAAGAAACTCAATACCAAAACAAAGTTATCACAACCACATCATTTTATAAATTAAGAATACAATTTTTACTGTATTAAATTTTCCCGTTTATTGGAAAACGTTCTCCAAGTTTACTTGCATTATAAAACATTATGAATATACTTCTCTGTAGTCAGTGAAAACCTACCTCTTGAAATAATGAAGTTACTTTCACCGAATTTCACAGCTGTTATTGAAATACACTTTTTTTTCGTTGGGGAAATATGGTCCGCTAGCAATATCGTACGGAAGATATATAATAATTATTTTGCACCTAAATACTAAACATTTTAAAGACATTACAGACGTAAAAATTTTAATTTTGGTGGGCATTTAATACGTATAAATTTCTTGCCTTTCGCCTGGTGGAGCTGGGTTCGATTACCGATACCGACTTGTGAGTTGTTAAGTTGATCCTGGCGTATCTTATACCATTTTGTTAATTCTTCCAACAGCGAAGTTTTACTTCAGCTGAAAAACAGATTTTGTACGTGCTCAGACGTAGTTTTGCTAATACGCAAGCCATTAGGTGCTAGTTAACAAGTATGTTTGTTTATTGCCAATATATGTATGGCTACATTTGTAGAAATAGCCATATATTTTGCATTTGCAACTGAATATTTAGTTGACGGAAACAGCACTCCTGTCACTAACGACAGAGTATCTCGCGACGGCTACTAACTACAGCTGTATATCTGCGCGCACGTGCTCAAGTTGACTGCTTTGTCTTACTGTTGACCGCGACGCCATGCTTGTCCGTGTTTGTGTCTTTGCAGCACGTTATGGACGGATTCACGAGGGAAGTTCTTAAGAAATAGGAGAATGGATTACACGATTTCAGAAAATCAACTTCCCTTGATGTGAAATATTTAGGTGGCCTTAGCGTGTAACTTACTTGCTAGATTCTTCAGATTTGCATGCTTAAGTNTCCCTTGATGTGAAATATTTAGGTGGCCTTAGCGTGTAACTTACTTGCTAGATTCTTCAGATTTGCATGCTTAAGTCAAAGTAGTTTCTTTATGCTGCTACAAACGAATACATTATTGCCTTACAACACAAGGACTTCTGTGGGGTCCATGTTGACATTTTAAAAATGTTGTGGTCGTTAATATAAAGTTTTTGGTGTGCTATGATTTCCATTACCGTGGCGTCCGAAACAACGATTNAAAAATGTTGTGGTCGTTAATATAAAGTTTTTGGTGTGCTATGATTTCCATTACCGTGGCGTCCGAAACCACGATTCTCAGCCATGAGCGGTGGAAATCATCCATCATACAAAATCACACCTTCAGTTTACGTGTGTTGAGTCGTGTCGTGTGGTTCGGAGAAACCTGCAGTTGAAGGAAGTCCTGTTGCCTCTTAAATGTCGCTACATAAATTTGAAGAGTTAAGCTTGCAAATTATACTTTTAAAGGATACAAAAAAATGACACAAGCCTACGATTCTGTGCACCGATATTGGGCAAGTCTCCTGTGAATATTAGCACAGATAAAGATGGTTTCACTACCTGCAGTGCATTGCTTCGCAGAGAATTCGACAGTTTCTGTATAAAAGGGAGTGGGAAATGCATCTAGGTGCTCAGCTATACGACGCTGAATGAAACTGCAGTATTTTCACCAATTCGAATCTGGAATGACAAGAGTGGAGGAAGTCATTGGTGAACCAGGGTGCAGAGACGTCGCCTCGTTGCTGGAGAGAGCTTAATCCCCGTGGTCCGTGTCGTGTCCGCAGTTCTAGAGCGTAACGTGCAGTCGCAGGATCACAGAGGAAGGTACTTTCCCCCGGGCGAGAAACCCCGGACACATCCTACGCCGTGTTTCCATCGCCCTATCGGCGCCATTTATCTGCGCCGATCCTCCTGAATCTGCGAATCCCCGGCCAGGACCGCTGCGCCCAGTCGTTACCGTATTTCACCAGCTCCCCCGTATCGCCAAGCAAGAGGGACGAGGGCGCTTCTTTCCGCTGATGGCGTATTTTTTTTTTTTAAAGGGGGACGTTAACCTTTCGAAGATATCCGCCTTATCAGCACTGTTTGTCCCTTGCCGGATGCTGTAGTGCCTCGCCGACCTGCTACTTGCCCACGAGAGATCAACGAATCGGAACCTATGCATGTTCTTCGAAGAATTCTTACACTGGAGCTAGCATATCAAACGACGCATTATTTTGGACGTGCTCCACTTCAGTGCGTCTCGTATAAAACCAGAAAAAAACTTACAGCAAACAAACACATAGGCACAGGTTCGAAGCGCCAAGTTGGGCTGTCGTCAGTAGATATGCATACAATACCCACACAGAGAATTAGAGACTAGGAATTGCGTCATAAAGCCACAAAAAAAAAAACGCAATAAGTGGACACAAACATTTCTACGAGATTCACTGCAATGGAATATGTCCAAATAAATGTGTTGTTTGATATGTAGCACAGGAATTTTGCACTCGACAACAAATCAGTCGGCGCACTTTCAGTGGCGGTCATTTCCTAAGGATNGATATGTAGCACAGGAATTTTGCACTCGACAACAAATCAGTCGGCGCACTTTCAGTGGCGGTCATTTCCTAAGGATTATCTACAAGACAAACTGCTATTCGACATGACCAAGTGGAACTCAGCAAGATATCTTCAGTGCACTAGTCAGATAAACTGTTCTTCAAGAAAAAAAAATTCGCGCAGAAGATTTGCGTTGTTACCGTCATCAACCCACCAAATCCCAAGTGCAAGGATCCGAGCTGTAAATATTTGAGCAAATGGACCACGCAAACGAGTACTGGACTGTCTGCCGTCATAAGGCTAGTCCTTCACATGTTCTTGTCAGTCAAATAACATCTGACTCTTCACACACAAAGGAATCCTTAGTATTTTTTGACACTCTTCATACTGAAAGCATAACTTGAAGATAAAAATTTACTCTAAGTTGTTTATGAAACCTTTNCTTCATACTGAAAGCATAACTCTTCATACTAAGAGCATAACTCTTCATACTGAGAGCATAACTCATCCTGGGACGACAGCTGGTGTGCCTGAAGCTTGCATTCTTACTTGAAGATAAAAATTTACTCTTAAGTTGTTTATGAAACCTTTGTTTTTGGTTGTTTCTCATAGTTATTTTGCTCTTTGACTACTATACAAAGTGTGATTATGATTGTCCATTGTCAACGGTACGACCACAGCACTCACATTTAATTACAACTTCCGATAACTGTNAAAGTGTGATTATGATTGTCCATTGTCAACGGTACGACCACAGCACTCACATTTAATTACAACTTCCGATAACTGTACATAACACGAGCACACGAAATTGATTTGACGCACTGCGACTGTCATAAGCTGAATTCTGTAAAGATATCAGTAGCAATCCTTGCAGAAATGTTTCTGCATGCCAGCCTGTAAAATGCAATATTGTTCCGTAACCAAGTACTGTTTTAGTATCCTAAGTATAGAAGATTCATAGAGCACTGAGTTTCCATACGGGAAAAATGAATCCATGTCCATTTGTAAAGTTACGTTTCCATCGTGTGGCCGGGGATAAAGAGGATGGTAAATTTAGGATTGATGATCTACCTTAATTAAGTCGAACCTTAAAATATAATTACACTAGTTGTAACTTCTGCTATCGGAAGTGACGTCACAGGTACACCGTATCCTTTACACACTGCAAGCCTGTCTGTTGCCATTACTGCAAGTAAATCTATTGCACTATCATAAGTCGAGTATATTTGTTTCTAGGTTTTGTTTATAATTGTGTTGGGGTCGATTGTTCGTTTTTATTAATATTTTTTTGTGTAATTTTTTTCCATTTCATTTTTATTAATTTGGAACTGCGTATTGCACTGACTAGTAGTATAAATTCTTTTTTTCAGGATGTTTCGTTTGAATATTTTTTAAACAGTTTTATAGATTTTCGAAGCATGGATTGCTTATATCCCGATATTTATTCTTCAATAACAATCTCAAAAAAGGAAATTGTTTTTATTATTATTTGTGGTTTTACAGTGGTTAGTTTCGTATTAAGGATAACTAATCCTTTGTCATATGATTATTTTTATCATTATTGTCACATTCTGTGTTCTACCTAAGCAGTGAACAGAGCCCTATTCAAGTGTGATTAAATTCTGGAGACTTTTTAATTGATGATAAGGTATTACAAATGCGTATATTTTTTACCGGTTTGGGCGCTTAATATGCGTCTTCCCAATTATTGTTTTTTTTTTCTGTAAACATTCAAATTTAGAGGAATGAACGTTCTCCGCGCTGAGATGAATGCACCCGCTTACCTAGAGCGTTAGCTTTGTTACAAAAATGATTGAATTTTTTAGAAGTGCCGTCTTCTTAATATTTTTTTAAAGATTTTTGTATTAAACACAATCATTTTTAGCACTTTAATATTCCCACGAAAAACCATTTAGGATTGTTACAACTGAGAAAATACTAACCGAATAATTGGATCTCAAGACCACGATGTTAATAGCCGACCAAATCTCTTTACTCACTACCTGAATATAACTTGCACACATCAAAAAAGTATTCACACAAGTATAATTTGGGCAGTATTATTTACTACTCTGGAACTATCAGAAGACCTTGCTACAGAATCCGGGGTCCATGTTACACCATAGACCATAAGGAATAGTCTCTACCAAGTTGAACATGACTTCAAAGAACTTTCAAAGAGAGATAAAAAAAAAATAAAAGAAAGAAATCTGCGTCTGAAATTTCCTCAAGCCTACACAAATAAATTGCGAGAATTTTTTAAATAGATGCTTTTTATAGATGAAAGTAGCTGCAAATTATTTGGTTCCTGTGGGCTGCATTTTGATGGCGCAAGAGAGACTAAGCGAGACGAACACTGGACCCGCAGTGTGGTACGGGGGGTGAAATGTAATGGTTTGGGGACGGCGGCAGGCAGCTAATCGTTATCGACGAGGTATTAAATTCACCGGATTATATGAAAATTTTGCGAAGCAATAAATCAAGCAGTGTGCGAAAGCTTGGAATTGAGAGGAAGTTTTTATTCCAGCAAGATAACGACCACAACGCCGTAAAACCCAGGATCGGCTAGTGCACGCTAAATCTTTTCGGTCACTTATACCTCCTCGAATACCGGATATAAGTCTAATGGAACACCCATGGTCTACTAGGAAGAAGGCATGTTACTCGCGGCAAGTGTTGGCAATCACATTTAAGAGCTCCTTAGACGCAAAGTTCCTGACGAGAAGACAGCTAGTGTTGTGGATTAGATACCCAGANTTTTTACCGGTTTGGGCGCTTAATATGCGTCTTCCCAATTATTGTTTTTTTTTTCTGTAAACATTCAAATTTAGAGGAATGAACGTTCTCCGCGCTGAGATGAATGCACCCGCTTACCTAGAGCGTCAGCTTTGTTACAAAAATGATTGAATTTTTTAGAAGTGCCGTCTTCTTAATATTTTTTTAAAGATTTTTGTATTAAACACAATCATTTTTAGCACTTTAATATTCCCACGAAAAACCATTTAGGATTGTTACAACTGAGAAAATACTAACCGAATAATTGGATCNTAGCACTTTAATATTCCCACGAAAAACCATTTAGGATTGTTACAACTGAGAAAATACTAACCGAATAATTGGATCTCAAGACCACGATGTTAATAGCCGACCAAATCTCTTTACTCACTACCTGAATATAACTTGCACACATCAAAAAAGTATTCACACAAGTATAATTTGGGCAGTATTATTTACTACTCTGGAACTATCAGAAGACCTTGCTACAGAATCCGGGGTCCATGTTACACCATAGACCATAAGGAATAGTCTCTACCAAGTTGAACATGACTTCAAAGAACTTTCAAAGAGAGATAAAAAAAAAATAAAAGAAAGAAATCTGCGTCTGAAATTTCCTCAAGCCTACACAAATAAATTGCGAGAATTTTTTAAATAGATGCTTTTTATAGATGAAAGTANCGTCTGAAATTTCCTCAAGCCTACACAAATAAATTGCGAGAATTTTTTAAATAGATGCTTTTTATAGATGAAAGTAGCTGCAAATTATTTGGTTCCTGTGGGCTGCATTTTGATGGCGCAAGAGAGACTAAGCGAGACGAACACTGGACCCGCAGTGTGGTACGGGGGGTGAAATGTAATGGTTTGGGGACGGCGGCAGGCAGCTAATCGTTATCGACGAGGTATTAAATTCACCGGATTATATGAAAATTTTGCGAAGCAATAAATCAAGCAGTGTGCGAAAGCTTGGAATTGAGAGGAAGTTTTTATTCCAGCAAGATAACGACCACAACGCCGTAAAACCCAGGATCGGCTAGTGCACGCTAAATCTTTTCGGTCACTGATACCTCCTCGAATACCGGATATAAGTCTAATGGAACACCCATGGTCTGNGTGCACGCTAAATCTTTTCGGTCACTGATACCTCCTCGAATACCGGATATAAGTCTAATGGAACACCCATGGTCTGCACTGTAGAAAACTAGGAAGAAGGCATGTTACTCGCGGCAAGTGTTGACAATCACATTTAAGAGCTCCTTAGACGCAAAGTTCCTGACGAGAAGACAGCTAGTGTTGTGGATTAGATACCCAGAAGACTACATAAACAGGTGATTAGAGAGGCAAAAAGATTCCTCTTGAAATATTACACCTGTTTTTTGTTTTCTTTAAATTAAAATTCTGAAGTCGTATAGACACTTTGCTTTTTTCATGTACATTGCTGTACCGAGAACGACTTTTTTGTTATTGCCATATCTTCGCCGTGCGTTTCACAAATAAACGTCTCTAGCAAAGCGCAGCAGAAAATTGTGGTATACTGAACTAACATACGTGTACGAGTACTTATTTTCCCGCTGTGTGCAGCGGCGTGGGGTGAACCGTTGCAAGGTAAGCGGGCGTTAGCTCTGTGCTGTACCCTGTTGCTTGCTAGTTTACACTTCCGCCAGTAAAACGTAGCTCGGCAGCTGACGTCACAGGGCGCGTGTAATGGGTGTATTTTTGATCGCCTGTGAGTGGTCGGAATGCATTCAGTTTCCCCAGGCCGCACGCTGGTTACTGTCCCCTGCTGCGTGCACCGAGAATGTACAGTAGTGACCAAGCACCAGCTTACCTTGCAACACTTCATCACACGTCACTGGCTGTATGTTAAACTTTCGTGGACAATTGCGCAGATATATTCCGCCACACACCTTCCGTCTAGGAGGTGATAGGGTTGCTGTTTATGCACCAAAAAACGACTGTAGTCCATTCAGCTTACTTCGGATGTTCTGAAAAATCACCCTAGGAGTAAAATTTCAAACTGGTTTTTAAATAACTTGTATACTGCAATTACATTACACTGTGATTAACATTAAAACGGTACATTTTTGAATAAATGATATTGCAATTAAATATATTTTATCAATACGAATTAAAAACAGTAAGAGGAGCGATGTGTTGGCAACGCCAAGTAAGGAATAGTTCACAGTTAAAATATAGTTTTTACCTAGTATTTTGTATTTTATTTGTAAATTAAACTTTGCCTATTGAAATGTTTAAATTTTAAGGAAACACTAATGGGAAACATATTTCGTTGTTATTGTTAGAAATAGCAGCGCAAAATACGGTGCGTGGGCTCTAAAGCCATGGTGTTTGTTGTTCTTCCGAGGAAGAAACTTGACACGCTGAGCAGAGATTATAGCTCTCTCTCTCTCTCTCTCTCTCTCTCGTTTTTTTTTAAACCTACCTTCGCAAAATTACGATGTTGTGATATAAATCTGTGTTTGCACGGCTGGAATAAATATACTGTAACGTGCGTCGTGGCTGCTGCGTGTGAAAGGGCATTGGCGTGTCTTCATCGTGGTCGTTACGCTGGGCTAGTATGTGTGTGTGTTTGCAAATATTGCACGTGCGAAAATTTACGTTCTAACCGTAAACTGTTATTTGGACTGAATTATTTGAGAGTCACGTCTCCTTAAGAATCACTGCAAGTGGCAAACATTCTGTCGAATATGCAACTGTGAGAGTTCTAGTTCTGTCACCAGCAATTAACTTCTTGGTAGAAAGGAATGCAAATTCTATGATATACTCCATTTTAAGTGTACGCNTCAACTGTGAGAGTTCTAGTTCTGTCACCAGCAATTAACTTCTTGGTAGAAAGGAATGCAAATTCTATGATATACTCCATTTTAAGTGTACGCGTAGGCACCTCATAGGCACACAACGTAGTATCTTCGTCCTAGGTGTCTGAAACACAATTGTGTAACGTGCTTACGCTTTTGTGATTTGAATGTTTGCCACAATCCCAACAAATTACTGAGCCCAGTTAGAAAAATTGTAAATAAATAATGTAATAAACCTAATAAAAATTAAGTACCAATACAAAGAAATATGAGCGGAATAACAGTTATGGTACGCCTATTTGTGTGCGTGTTGATCATTTTATTTTCAGTTCGTCGCTGCTATGTACAAAAAAAAAAATTAGTGACGCGAGTTGCGTGCTTGAATTTACTGTCNTTTTATTTTCAGTTCGTCGCTGCTATGTACAAAAAAAAAAATTAGTGACGCGAGTTGCGTGCTTGAATTTACTGTCTTTTTCGTTGGACTGGTTGCTCCTTCGTTTCAAAATATGTTCCAACTGAGGCAGTCTTTTTGATGAAATAACCCAACACATATCAACAACAAGATGTTAAATACTACAGTTCTTCCCCCACAGTTATAATAGGCTTAAACACAATCGCGGCAAAACGTTAACGTGTATTATGCGTATTGTGCTATATCGCGCATAACACAAATATGTCAACAATGTAAAATAATAACCATTAGAACTGTTGTCAATATAGACATTGTTAAAATGTGATATATGACTTAAATATGGTCATAGGCCAAAATTGTAAGGTTTCATACGTAATGTTTTTTTTTTTAAATTATGGCAGAATTATTTGAACAGCTGAAAACAGTAAACAAAGCATTTGACAGTTAAAACGTAGAAGTCGCACGGTAGTCTTTATGTTTACATGTAGCGGAAGGATACGTAATCGGTAACCAAAAGTAGAATTTCAGCAGGGCTTCAGGAACGTGTGAGGTAACCGTGAATGGCCGATAGACATTTGACGCTCATAACTTTTTGCTCTTAAGGCTCCATTATCAGTGTGCCTCAGAAATGCAGAATATCTCCATTCAGGCGGGTACACTTGAGGATTTTATCTCCCGTCGCCTTAACGGACTGGCTGTCAACGACATATCATGGCAGGAAGTATTAATCAAGGGCTGAAAACCACAAAGATGTCATCTGCATGTGTCCTAAAGTTTTGGAAACCTTAACCCTCTATAGAATATGGTTCTATTACGAAAATAATACCTGGAATTTGAAATCTTTTTTTGCTGTCTGAGAAATATTTCTTTACGTGTTTGAACAAGTATTTAAACGAACGTTTAATATGTTCAGTTCACGTATTGTTTTATACAAAAACACTGCAATTTAACAATTCGGACTCATCGAAATTACGTATAAAATAGTCTTGTAACGAAACCGTGTTTAGTTTATAAATAACTGAATAAGACATACAACGGCAACGTGCCAGTAAAAACTACTTAAAACACATGGACTTGCCTCAACGTATTCATTCATTGAAGTAAGCACCGTTCGTTTTCTTTTCGGTTAGCCATTTTTTTATCCCAATTCGTTAAGACTGCAGGTTTTTGTCCGAATCTGTTAAAGTGGCGTAGTACTCGTGACGTGCNATTTTTTTATCCCAATTCGTTAAGACTGCAGGTTTTTGTCCGAATCTGTTAAAGTGGCGTAGTACTCGTGACGTGGCTTGTTGCATTTCTTTATTGTTTGCGTTCTTATCTAATTCCCACTCCATCCCAGATTGCTTCTTCCCAACTTAAATTAAACTGAGATCTCTATGTTAAACGAGAAATCATAAATTAAGGGAAATGNCCCAGATTGCTTCTTCCCAACTTAAATTAAACTGAGATCTCTATGTTAAACGAGAAATCATAAATTAAGGGAAATGAAATGTTTAAGAAAAAAAGAAGATTTAAGTAGAGCGCCTCTAGATAAAACTGCGACGGAGTAAATGTGGAACGTTGGATGACTCTCTGCGTGATGTTTGAAAAGCAATCGGTCGAGTACGCTGAAAAATTCAACCACGCGGGCGCAGAACTTTGCCCGAAGACTTCTTCCACTCCGCTTCTCTTTCCAACGTGAGTTTGGGAGATTGGAGCCCTGCGGCCAATATTTTTCATGCTTCTAACAAGAAACTTTTTCTTTTAAAATATATGTGTAAGTTTTCCGAGCGAAACGCGTAACTCGGCAAGGCAAAAAAAAGAAAGCCCGTTCCACTTCTTTATTTTATTTTTATTTTCATTCAAGTGGCTGCAGGCAATAAAAGGAACAGCTCTTTTTTTGGGAGAAAAAAATAACTTTTTAGAAGAGTGGCTTGCTTCCCAGAGCGACCGGGAAATGGGGAGAAAAATATTGCATAACAAGCAAAAATGCGATTTACCGGGAGAGATGGATCGACCTGCCTTTTACCCGTCCTCCTTCGATAACTCCCATCTTCCCTGCCAAGCCTTCCGCTGAACCAACAAGATTTCAGGATAACGCAACTACGAAAACACGAATATTGCGCTGTCTGCTGTTTAATTTTCCTTCCGAGAAGAATGCATTGAGGGAACTTCGGTCGTAACACAGCGAGCTNTATTGCGCTGTCTGCTGTTTAATTTTCCTTCCGAGAAGAATGCATTGAGGGAACTTCGGTCGTAACACAGCGAGCTAACGATCAATGCCACAGAAACCAGTGTTTTGCAGAGTTTCATGGTAAAGTGAGCACTTATGCAATCAACCGTTGAAAATTTTCACTGTCCGTACCTGCAAATATTTTGAACGGGAACGCTGACTGGCATGCGCCCAGTTAAGTTGGTAATGACGGAGGGGAAGTAGTTCCACGACTTTACGTTGAATTTAAAGAGTTATTTTAACATTTGTGAATACTGAAATAATTTTTTTACTTCCAGTTTTTTTTCACGTATATAAGAGTAAGAATAAGCGAATTTGTAAAAAAAATGTATTTTTATAATAATTTCATGAACAAAGTGGTTAGGCCCATGGGAATGTTAATTTTACATGTGGCGGAAGAATACACAATGTGCATACAAGTAGATCTTAATCAGGGCTNTATTGCGCTGTCTGCTGTTTAATTTTCCTTCCGAGAAGAATGCATTGAGGGAACTTCGGTCGTAACACAGCGAGCCAACGATTAATGTCACAGAAACCAGTGTTTTGCGGAGTTTCATGGTAAAGTGAGCACTCGTGCAATCAACCGTTGAAAATTGTCACTGTCCGTACCTGCAAATATTTTTAACGGGAACGCTGACTGGCATGCGCCCAGTTAAGTTGGTAATGCCGGAGGGGAAGTAATTCCACGACTTTACGTTGAATTTAAAGAGTTATTTGAACATTTGTGAGTACTGAAATAATTTTTTTACTTCCAGTTTTTTTCACGTATATAAGAGTAAGAATAAGCGAATTTGTAAAAAAAAATGTATTTTTATAATAATTTCATGAACAAAGTGGTAAGGCCCATGGGAATGTTAATTTTACATGTGGCGGAAGAATACACAATGTGCATACAAGTAGATCTTAATCAGGGCTTTCATAACTGCTCAGTTTACTGTGAACAACTTTTAATTATAAGTGAAAATCCAATATAATGTCTTCCTTACATTAAAAAGGCAGTCATCACGACTATATTCTCGCGGAAGTCCGAGTACTCAGTAAGTTGATGGACAAATCGGAAACGTTTATTTTCCGGCAGGATAAACTGCTCGTGGTTCAGTTCACGTTGCTCGTAGTGCAGTCGGAAGTGTGGCAGCGACGCGGGGGCCTCCTGATCATAGCGTCTTCCTGCTCTGTGTTCGCAAAGCGCGAGTCAATACTTGCGGTGGCAATCAGCACGGTGATGTGCAGAAAGTCGTAAACACGAGACCTCCAGCATTACAGTGCGCCCCGAAAAACTCGACAACCGNTAAAAAGGCAGTCATCACGACTATATTCTCGCGGAAGTCCGAGTACTCAGTAAGTTGATGGACAAATCGGAAACGCTTTTTTTCCGGCAGGATAAACTGCTACGTGGCTCAGTTCACGTTGCTCGTTGTGCAGTCGGAAGTGTGGTAGCGACGCGGGGGCCTCCTGATCATAGCGTCTTCCTGCTCTGTGTTCGCAAAGCGCGAGTCAATACTTACGGTGGAAATCAGCACGGCGATGTGCAGAAAGTCGTAAACACGAGACCTCCAGCATTACAGTGCGCCCCGAAAAACTCGACAACCGATTCGGTGCTCCTATACGGAGCCATCGCCCGGCGTCGGGCACCATCCATGACAGATCCTGCATCCTTGCCACGTCTTTGCACTGTTAGGAAAATTTCCGTGATAATATCGGAGAGTACCGNACGTCTTTGCACTGTTAGGAAAATTTCCGTGATAATATCGGAGAGTACCGGTAAAAATTTATCGGCAAATCTGTGTAAAACTACGGACACTTCGTTTATTTTCAATAACGGACTTTTCGTAAGTTTCACAAAAATTTCGCGGGACCTCTCCATAAAATTGCTAAAGGATTTATGCGTAAGACCACAGCTCACGCCTCTTAACGCTCAGTTGTCAAGACTTCCCGGGGGACGTGATCAACAGGTTATTGTCCTGAAAGCTACGCTGTTCCTGATTATGTTTCAGTGTTCTAAGTGTTGCTGACTGTTGCAGGTGATTTGTGCTTATTTTGTATGTCTGAAATACCTAGAGTCTCATATAACCGAGCTTTATGAGACACGGGGGTCATTACTTTAAGAGAAAATTCGGTTAATCCGGAATAAACGTGCAAAAAAATCGTTTTTGCAAGGAAAACAATAACACGGGGGTACGAAGTTAGCAAATTTAGGATTTAGTTTTAGGAATTATTGTGATAAGCATATTCACACATAAAAGCATCAAGTTTGTATAGTACATACAAAAAACATACATTACTACTCTATGATTCGGTTAAACTGGACATTCGGTTAAACGAGGTCCTACTGAAATAGATGTAATAGGCGCGGCGTGTGTGTTCTTACTTCTGCATGAACGTCAGTTTTCTGATTGCGACGAAGAAGACTTCGTGTAGCCTCGGCATTCTTCGTTTCCGAAAACTCGAAGATATTGGGAATATGAATATGTTTCCTATTTTGTATGTANGTGTAGCCTCGGCATTCTTCGTTTCCGAAAACTCGAAGATATTGGGAATATGAATATGTTTCCTATTTTGTATGTACGAATCTCGGTTACGTTTCAGTGTGATATGGAGCGCGTTTTCGTATACCAGGGCAACCAACTAGTAAGCAATTGTCTGCAAAATCAGTGTTGGTGAGTAAACNTATGGAGCGCGTTTTCGTATACCAGGGCAACCAACTAGTAAGCAATTGTCTGCAAAATCAGTGTTGGTGAGTAAACCTGTATCCAAGTAAATTAATGTTCGGGGAATACGACTATTTTATAGGTAA
This sequence comes from Clitarchus hookeri, assembly GCA_002778355.1. Classification (NCBI taxonomy): domain Eukaryota; kingdom Metazoa; phylum Arthropoda; class Insecta; order Phasmatodea; family Phasmatidae; genus Clitarchus; species Clitarchus hookeri. The sequence continues at coordinate 91,055 of NQII01000045.1, forward strand.
GTTACAATAAAGTTACACACAGCCACCAATTTTTTTTTTACTTTTAGCGTTTTAAATTTAAATTTACTAAAAAAGAAAAAAAATAGCAACTGTTAGAAAAAAAATTGTTAGACCTTTCCTGGGAAACGAGAAAAGTACGATGCAGCGTCTGCAGTTTAAGGTGGCCGCCTGGGTAGGCCGCCGAAAGGGATGCAAAGCTCTTGCAAAAAACGTTTTATTAAAAACCTNCAGTTTAAGGTGGCCGCCTGGGTAGGCCGCCGAAAGGGATGCAAAGCTCTTGCAAAAAACGTTTTATTAAAAACCTTCCAATGTGTCTGAGTTAGGTCTGCTTAACAATACCATTTAAGAAACGTTACACGTCTGTATGTGTTTTTCAGTTTCCTCCATTTCTCTGTAACGCATGTTTCTGNCAGTTTAAGGTGGCCGCCTGGGTAGGCCGCCGAAAGGGATGCAAAGCTCTTGCAAAAAACGTTTTATTAAAAACCGTCCAATGTGTCTGAGTTAGGTCTGCTTACCAATACCATTTAAGAAACGTTACACGTCTGTATGTGTTTTTCAGTTTCCTCCATTTCTCTGTAACGCATGTTTCTGTGATAGTGAAAATGGTAAATTTTTAGGTATGAACATTCCGGTACAAAACAATAAGAAAAGGAATAGGGACGTGCATTAAACCTTCATGTTTGTTGTTATATCATAAAACGGTAGGGTCTCCGCTGAAAGTCTCACAGAGGTGCGTTATCGACGGCATGACCACGTCAGTTCAGTGTTTCGCGCGAAGAGGCAATGAGAGAGTTGATGCGCATGTCTCGGTCACCCTAGCGCTCCCACGATTTTAGGCCTCAGGTGTGTAAAATCCCTTCAACCAGGCGGCCACCTTAATTCATTGGCCTACATCGCGTGTAATAATATTCTACTTGTACAGATCTCATTTGCGATAAATTTAGCTTCTCGGGAGCACATATCACGGGCTTGGGAGGGCTCATCGCAGTGCTTCCTTATAACCAGAAATTACCTTGAAGCGTTCAATTTTTTTTTTACTTGGAATTCCCCTTAAAGCTAAGTCTCATCCACCATGTAGCATTTTCCATTTATGTACCATAATGTAATTATTTAAGGAAATAACAATTATTTTTATTGTAGCACTTTTTAAATTCGCAGAAGCCTTCAAATATAGTGGCTAACTGTTATCCACGCGTTATCCTGTAATTGTGAAACGGCAAGAATTTATTGAGAAATTAAAAAAAAAAAATTGCTGCACTGATATTTTCATAATTACTTGACAAATGTTCGGAAAGCATGTTTCTTCTACAGCGTAATGTACATATATCGCCATAGAGCTACAGTTGTGATTTCAAAATAAGTCCCATAAACAACTGAAATAAGCTAGGAACCTGCAATTCACCATACTGCTTGAGGCCGAACTTAAAATGTATTATATTTCGTTGAAAATTTACGTGAAAGCAAGAAAGATTTCTAACAGCGTAAGCTTGTACGGTCCTGGAAGACCCCTGCGGGGAAGGCAGGCAGTACATCCCCCGAGCACCAGGCCAACAAGNGGTTCGCGGAGACGGAAGGCGAGACAAAAGACCGAAAACAACACGCGCTCCCGCGCTATCGGGGCACCCCCGGGCCGCCATCTGCTCGTAGCCGCGATTCGACGAGGGCCGTCGTAGCGAACTCCACCTCGTAATTTCGTTTGGTACCCTTCAGCTCATTGTTTTGGATCCGCATCAATGCCAAGTCAGTCAGAGTACCTCTACACGTGAAAACACTTCTTAAACTCTATGATTCTACGTAATCCCTAAATAATGTTATNAGTCAGTCAGAGTACCTCTACACGTGAAAACACTTCTTAAACTCTATGATTCTACGTAATCCCTAAATAATGTTATCCTGAACGACTTTGGGATTATTCATCAGGTCAAATCACAGTAGACCTACGGAAGGGTCAGTTTGTTTTCCACTCGCTAAATTATGTAGTCCCGAACGACTTTGGGATTATGCGTCAGCTCAAATCACAGTAGACCTACGGAAGGGTCAGTTTGTTTTCCACTCCCTAGAACGATGTAGGTAGATAGATAAGTACGGAAGGACTTATTGTCTCGTCGACAGGAAGGAGTTACTATGATAAACGTTAATTAAAGATATCATCACTACATACGATTTCGATGAAACCTTTTACTAAATGATGTAGTTAAATACTGAACGTCTCTTGTCAACGTTGTGGCGGTAGCCTGCCTACACATGCACATAGAACTCCGTCTCTAACGTCCACCAGCTGGAATATCTTTTCCAACACAAAAATAGAGATCTCCCGTAGTGTGGCTGAAAGAGTATGTTGATTTGGGTTTGCCAGGTGAGAGAGAGGAAAACAGTTTTTTTTAATTATGAATTATATGTAGAAAAATTCCCGAAAACAGGTACAATGAGAGCAGCAACGGTCATGAAGTAAATACAAAANATCATCACTACATACGATTTCTATGAAACCTTTTACTAAATGATGTAGTTAAATACTGAACGTCTCTTGTCAACGCTGTGGCGGTAGCTCGCCTACACATGCACATAGAACTCCGTCTCTAACGTCCACCAGCTGGAATATCTTTTCCAACACAAAAATAGAGATCTCCCGTAGTGTGGCTGAAAGAGTATGTTGATTTGGGTTTGCCAGGTGAGAGAGAGGAAAACAGTTTTTTTTTATTATGAATTATATGTAGAAAAATTCCCGAAAACAGGTACAATGAGAGCAGCAACGGTCATGAAGTAAATACAAAATATACTTTCAAAACCCCCAATTCAAATACAATAGTATATGATAAAACCCATTGAATTATAAAAATTAAAATAAAGNATATACTTTCAAAACCCCCAATTCAAATACAATAGTATATGATAAAACCCATTGAATTATAAAAATTAAAATAAAGAAATCCTCTCAGAAATTACATATTTAAACGTGATTACAAAACCTTGAAGGGAAAAACTTAACTTTATGAACCCATATTAGCAACCCCCCCTCCTCCTTTTAAAGGAGCAGAGTTCCGTTCTAATCAAGACCGTCTGACAGTTTATTCCTCAAAGTCCCCCTCAAATGCGAACACCGGCCTTTTATTTTTCTGCGCACCGTTCTGGGAGGTTCTCTATAGCGTTCATGATGCATAGAGTGCCATATGGTGACGTCACAAGCAGTTCGCGCCACCAGTAGTCCTGGCGACAACCGGCGGGCGGTTGGGGAGCGGGGCGAAGCAACGAACAAGCTTGACAACGGGCCGGCGCGCTAGTATGACTATAGCCCGCCTGCCGGTCACCTTGGCAGGGCAGGCCAGCAGTCCGACGGGGCGCTCACACCAAGATAAGCCTCGTCCACATCGGCGATGATCATCCACGCAGTTCACGTATTACCAACAGCCTATGGCGAGGGTATTCCTTAGTGTGATAGATGGAACGCTGTCACAACGGTTTTTTCCAAATTATACTTTGGTTCCGTGTGATTCTGATTTATTTTGTCGATAAATGTTCATCATTTTGCTCAAAAAAACGTTATTTGTTTGCTTTCAAAATTAGGAATTAGAGTTACCTGCAGTTCCAAAGTGTCTCTTCACCTGAGGCATTATCCAGTATGGTAGATGAGAAATTTTTTATCTAGTCCAAAATCCAAACGTCTTATTNGTCTCTTCACCTGAGGCATTATCCAGTATGGTAGATGAGAAATTTTTTATCTAGTCCAAAATCCAAACGTCTTATGTACTAATTACGGGTTCTGTATTTCCTTAGCTTCTTAGTTGCATGCCTCTTTGTCCAATGTTTGTTACTCCAAAGTGTCCCTTGTCCTCAGCATAGGCTGCCAGATAATTCGCGGATACGAANCTCTTTGTCCAATGTTTGTTACTCCAAAGTGTCCCTTGTCCTCAGCATAGGCTGCCAGATAATTCGCGGATACGAACTACACCACACCTCTGGTCAAAATTAAGCTGAAAATACTTTTTGACAAACATGTGTAAGACCCTTCCTTTACGAGAAAAACGACACGAGAGGCCCGAAAACCATTGCAACAAACATGTAGTATTCCAATGAGATAAAGTTGGGGTGATAAGGCAACGCTGTAACCAATGCGTCGTTTGTAAGGCATGCAGCAAGGGAACGAGCAGAACTCAGTGGAGTTCACATGCATTGAGTACTGAGTACATGGGTGCATCCGGTGGTCAAGCGGAACGTGTCATTTTGAATGCGTCCAACATGCGGAACAGTGCATTTCTATGGTCATAGCAAACTTCGAACACATGTTATCACGTTTCGACGTTTTGTGCCCTGATGCTGTATACTGCGNAACACATGTTATCACGTTTCGACGTTTTGTGCCCTGATGCTGTATACTGCGTTTAAAGTCATTTTATCTATTTTTATGTCGTTTTCCTCGTAAACTAAGGCCCTTACGGTTTTTCTTTTACCAAATAATATTTTCTACTTAGTTTTCATCACAGATTNCGTTTAAAGTCATTTTATCTATTTTTATGTCGTTTTCCTCGTAAACTAAGGCCCTTACGGTTTTTCTTTTACCAAAGAATATTTTCTACTTAGTTTTCATCACGAATNCCCTTACGGTTTTTCTTTTACCAAATAATATTTTCTACTTAGTTTTCATCACAGATTCGTGTGGTGCAGTCCGTACCCGCGAATTACCGGACACGCTGTATTTTCACCTTTTACGCAAACAGTTTTGTTCTTTATAGATAACCCCCACTAAATATCACATGGCAAATAACGTATGTTGATGTTTTGAATTATTTTAACACTATTACCTTGTAAAGCATTGTCTCTTTAAGGTTTTGTTTATCAACCACAATGTTTACTAACTGGACAAGACACATTTGGCAATTAGCCACCTCAAATCATATCTCTTTACTCATTATAATTTAATATTTTATTTTAGAATTTCCCGTAATTTGCCCATAAACACACATTTTAAATAGCACTAGTTGACAAACAGTAAAAATTGTTTTCGATAAACTTTTTTTTTAACAAGGTGAATATGAAGGGCTGGTTCATGTGTATGTGTATATATATTTATAATATAAACACGTACACACATTAATATATATGTAACAATATATATATAAATTTATTCACTGGAAATTCCGCGAAATTGTAAATCTCCTTGTTTATTAAAAAATTTTACTGTTCCTGTAACTGTTATCTAGCTACAAATTCGAAGAAAATTTCTTACTGTTTCATTTGAAAGGAAATCCCTACAAACGGTAAATATACAGTGATGACGATTTAGTGTCTAATATGTTGTAACTAAACANCCTGTAACTGTTATCTAGCTACAAATTCATTGTTAGAAATATTAGTAAGCTTGTTGCTTTCAACAAGAATTCTTGCAAGGAAACCTTGCTCAGTTGTTAAGAAATGAGATAAGTCGCAAAGGAAGTGTGGCAGTAATGTGGAGCTGCAAAAGCGACAATGGCACTAGCACTTTGTGCGAGGGCGTGAACAATGCAAAGTTTTCATGTTCTTTAGTGTGCAAGGGGCTTCGACGGTTTACAATTAGCGTTTCCGTACTATATTTGTATTGTGAATACATAAAGTTTCTGTCTGAAAAATTTCCTAAAAACGACAGAAAGTGATTTCTCATCAGATACTTGAATGTTTAAAATAGCACTCTATATTATAACTAATATAATAATAACCTCTTGAAATTATAAGTTTTTCTCAAGAAGCGACGTGTTGGACACGTAGCTATATGATGTGGATAACGTGGTCACTTCCTAAGTGGGTGATTTAACGTAGAAAATAACTTCAGACTACAAGGGTACTGAATCGATTCCCAGTTGAGACTTTGATGTGTGAATCATCAGTTTTGTTTTAGTTTGTTGGGTAAAGCTAACTATAATTAATCTACAAGCCTAAAGCGTGTGTGTTATTAAAAATAATAATTACGAAAATTAACTGAAAAAAAAAAACATAACTAGTAACCTCCAACTGTCATAGCGTGTTTTACGATGCAATGAAAAATCCAAAATTGGTTTGGAATTATTGTTGACCATTTTTCAGTTAAGCTAGTAGCGCAGAATAAATATTCATCTCGAAGTTAATGGTATTAATGGAATAAATTTAATTAAATTCGCTTTGTAGGAGGAAACTGTCAGCAGTTTAGCTACGATAAATGAGATGGAGGAAAACTACAAAAAAAAAATTGTTCCATGGCTGCTTTAGGGAAACGACAGTTTATTTTACGCGAATTTGTCTCAGTTAGCCGGTAATAGTTTATTTGTGATGTGGGAACGAAATGAAATTAACGAAAAGGACACTTGACTTTAACTGCTTAAATCGACAGTTATAGACGAAATCTTTTCGTTTGGCTACAAAATCAGCGCGTTAGCACATTGGAGTCACGGGACATACTCTATGGANAGGCCCCCGCGCTACGCCTCACGCATTCGCGATCGAACGAGACAGAGTTTATTTCAATCGTGTTATTAGTCACGAGGTTAGTGTGTCTGAATGGATCACCCTGCAAAGGTTACTTCACCGTTTCCGTCCTGGTACCCAATGTGTCGGTCTGATTTTAAAGACCATTTCATGTCAAAACGAGAAGTTGCCGATATAACTAACTAGCTGTGCCGGCGGCTCCGCTCGTGTGGACTACAGAATTATTGTTTAGGTTTTATTTTGAATAAAGTTGAATTTTACTAGTTTTATTATTCTATACATGTTATAAAACTCAACGTGTCGGTGAATTAAATGGTTAAAACGTTTATTAGTATTTCTCTGTTATAGACAGATAGATATGTGCTACTGCGGAGTTTTTTTTAGGTATTTTTATTGTACACAATTCTTTACTACATGATATTGTTCCATCTTTAACGGTTTAGACAGCGTATTGCAAGAGAGCGCTCTGGCGGCAAACATTTTTCCGACTTAATTCATTATTATCGTCACTGCTTATTTCTTTACTTTACGTAACAAAATATATATTAAAATCTGGCCAGAGAACATAGCTATGAATATAAAAAAACACGTAAATCGGATACGTGGTTCGAGTGATAAGCGCACTAACAGACAAACATACAGAGAAACGTTGAGTTTTATAATATGTATAGATGAGCCGAGCCTACTTTCCTCTACACGGAAGGAAATAGTTTTNGATATTGTTCCATCTTTAACGGTTTAGACAGCGTATTGCAAGAGAGCGCGCTGGCGGCAAACATTTTTCCGACTTAATTCACTATTATCGCCACTGCTTATTTCTTTACTTTACGTAACAAAATATATATTAAAATCTGGCCAGAGAACATAGCTATGAATATAAAAAAACACGTAAATCGGATACGTGGTTCGAGTGATAAGCGCACTAACAGACAAACAGACAGAGAAACGTTGAGTTTTATAATATGTATAGATGAGCCGAGCCTACTTTCCTCTACACGGAAGGAAATAGTTTTNACAGAGAAACGTTGAGTTTTATAATATGTATAGATGAGCCGAGCCTACTTTCCTCTACACGGAAGGAAATAGTTTTTACGGAAAGAGTACATTGCAGGTAAGCCTGGTTTCTTATTGACAGAGATATCATTAGAGATGGAACCAGAAACAAAAGCAATCGTAGTGAGACAATTACAAACATACACGTGCTCTGCCCGGGATTTGAATTCAGAACCCCTCGTACTGTAAGCTGGTGTGAAATAAACTGCATTACATTGGTTATAATGAGTTTAATGTTTTGGTACGTCTGGGTTGACTAACCTGAAATATTTGCAGGGAATTCATTTTGAAAATCAGGAATTTGAATTACTTTAATAATTAAAATTTACGTGGAGCAAGGTGGTTAGCACTACTTCTGTGCAAAATTTGGTGGTAATCAGTTGATTGGTCCCCAAGATATTGTATAACAGCTCATTTCTCTCAAATAGTTATATATTCAGAAATTGCGGACAAAAAAGTAATGTATCAGCAGAGTCGATGTTTGCCATAGCTACTGCCAGCGTATAAAATATTTACACCATGATTGTCATACAAATTTAGAAAGACTGCAAAAGTATAACTTAACGCCTGAATTTGGCGGAGATATTTTGATTGTTTCCCGAAATATCCCATAAAAATCTTATTTTAATCAGGTAACTCTATCTTACAAAATGGTGGAGAAAAGAGCTTCTGTATAGACACATTTTATGATTGTGATAGATGCTGCAAGCGTACCAAATTAAGTTGAAATTTGTTACATGGTTTCGTACATACAGTGTACTAAGTTCAAATGTTTATATGGCTGCCCATTTGGAAATGAGCTGCTAGTATTTTTTCATGTGGTGCTATCTTACAAAATGGTGGGCAAAATTTGCTGGGATTCGATACATATGATTCTTGTAATGGATACTGTCTGCATACAAATTTAAGTTGAAATAGGTTGCGTGATTTCTTATAAGTATAATTCTAAGCTTTTTATGTTTGTAAAACCGCCATTTTGGAAGTAAGTATTCGCCTTATTTATACATACCAGATTCCATGACCTGCCACAGTACTACTTCTTTGGTAAATTTGGTAGGAATCAGTCGATTGTTCCCAGATATATGAAAACTATTATTTTAATATTGTGCTATTTTACAAAATAGTGGACTAAAATTTTTTTTGTCTTTACCCATATCATGGTTGTGGTAAATACTAACAGTACACACTTATAGCGTATCAAGTTTGGTAAAAATTGTTTAAACGATGTGGTAGATGTAGAAAATGAACATAAAATGTTTATATTACCGCCATTTGTTTTAAATAATTGCCCTGTCTTTTTAAATGGCATATGTTTATATCGCAAGTTTTAGTATTATTTACATGCGAATTTCGGCCGGAATAGGTGAGTAGTTTCCGAGATATTATGTAAGAGGTTTATTTTTCATGAAGTGCTGCCTTTCAGAATGGTATATAAATTACAATATTTTTCTCTAATTTCAGTGTTAACGTGTTGCACTGTTAACATACCAAAAAAAATTTTAAGTTGGTTAAAATATTGGCGAGATATAAAATAGTGCCGTAATTTTTAAATTGGCCACCATTTTGAAAATAAGCATCTGGCGTTGTTATAAACTATACAAGTCAGATGCCTTTACGTAGTAATATATGAATACAGAGTTTGGCGGATTTTGGTACATACACAGACACACAGACAGGAAAGTAATCTCATAAGTGTATCTTTTGTTTGGAAAGTAGGGCAAAAACTGCCGTGGTGACTGCAACGAGGCATTCAGTTGCTAGGCGCTCCCACGTGGACTAGCTAGGCTCGTGCTAGGAGGCCCTTGGACAAGCCAGCTAGCGAGGGCTCATCGGGGGAAGGGTCGCCAGTCCTCGAGCCCCATTATCGGCGAGCGGGTGGCCGGCCCCTTCCCACTGCAGGGGCGCGTAGCGCGGGTTGCCAACTGCCAGGCGGATACAGCCCTCGCCGCACTAAACCCGGAAGTGGTCACAGCCTCGCCGCCAGAGCAAATTTTCTCTCGCCGATCGCAGCGTCGCGGTGGAGCTTCGGCCGTGGCAACACAGCCACGACTACAGGAATACAAGTTGAAGGCCCTTCAAGAGTAGGGTTCTCAAGCTCAGGAAAAATCTTTAAAAAAAAGACGGTAGGAGGGAGAAACAGGGACATTTGTTTTATTTTTACTTCAGCTATCAACAGAAATTGGAAAAAATTAAAACATAAAAATCTTCTATGAAGTTCTTGAACAACAAATCTTGGTGGTTTACTAATATATGCAAATACAGTAGAACCTCGATTAACCGTCACCCTCGGGACCGGGACCATNCAAATCTTGGTGGTTTACTAATATATGCAAATACAGTAGAACCTCGATTAACCGTCACCCTCGGGACCGGGACCACGACGGATAACCGAATAGACGGATAACAGAAATAATAATAGCGCCGCTACAACTTAGCACCTAGACAGTGTTTGGCGTGGCAACATCGCAATTCACTGCCTTGCATGTTATAACGGCGCCATTGTAAGTCCTAATTGTGATGATTGCTGCGCAGTACTTAATGTGAAATGATTTTAAAAGAGAAAAAACAAAACCACGCCAGTTCAAGTGAAAAATACTTTATTAAAATATTTTATTAAGAAAACAATGAAATATCAACTATACATGTACGTACTGTACTCTAAAAACTTACGTTACCGGTACAGTATTTAGTTTTTAAAATAATCCGTCATTTTCTTTTGTTTCTTTCCCCGTCGAGCTTTTTGGGCGGCCATGTTTCTGATTTTTCTGAGAAGAAGCACCTGGGTCCCGGTAGCCTCCTCTTGACGCTCGAACCAGTCAATGCACTGTGTTAACATCGATTCCGCTTCTGAATGGGTGATTCCTGGGTTGTTATCAAGCGCCGGTTCAGCTTCTTCCACGTCTTCATGATCACCACCGTCATCAAGTTGCAAAACATTGGAAACAATTTCATCATCACTCAAGATTTGAAAGCCTCCATCCTGATTGTCACTGTTTAACCAGTCTGTCACTTCTTGAGTTGATAAAGTTTCATCTATCAGTCCGTTGTTACAAAGCTGCACTATTTCGTCAACACTGACAGGCTCATGTTCTGCAGATTCCTCAGTAGAAGGTTCAGGCCATAATTTATTCCAAGCGTTCTTCAGGTTTGTTGCCGTGAGATCTGACCACGCGTTGGCAACATTAAAAATTGCATCCTTGATGTTGTATGTTCTCCAAAACTCCTTAACCGTTGTAGCGTCGTCAGAAGACAGCAAACTTTCAATAAAAGCCTTCCTGTAGCGTCGCTTCATGTTCTCAATCACACCCTGGTCCATGGGCTGAATGAGAGGTGTTGTGTTTGCAGGAAGAAAGAAACACTTTATTTTACCGTCATCACTTTGAAGTTCATTGTAAGGGTGGGAAGGGGCGTTGTCCATGAGCAACAATGCTTCCTGTGGTAATTTCTTCTCTGCAAGATGAGCTCTTACTTGGGGAACAAACACTTTGTGAAACCAGTCGAAAAAAATCGTTTGGTCCATCCAAGCGTTTTTTTGAGCATAGTAATTTACTGGTAAAGCGTTCAAATTCAAATTTTTAAATGCACGGGGTTTTTTAGATTTTCCTATCACTGCTAAGGGTAATCTATGATTGCCTGTGGCATTTGCACACACCATTGCAGTGATTCGATCTTTTTGGATCTTAAAACCTGGAGCAGATTTTTCTGAGAATGAAGCCAGTGTCTTTTGTGGCAGAGCTTTCCAGTTAAGTCCAGTTTCGTCACAATTATACACTTGTTCCCTACTGAGATTAAGATCGTACATTTTTGCAGTAAATTCTGCTCTAAAGCCCTCTACAACAGCACTGTCTGAGCTAAGTTTTTCGCCGGTAATGTCCAGTTGTCGAATGCCGTGACGAAACTTAAACTTTTCAAGCCATCCCATGCTGGCTTTGAAGGTTGGGTCGCCATCTAGTTTTTTGTTCATGTCCATCGCCTTCGTCACTATAATGGGTCCAGAAAGGGGTATCCCTTGGCTTCGGGCTTGAACGAACCACTGATAAACAGCACTATCGAGTTGTTCAAATTTTGCTGGTCTCATTGTTTTTCTAGTCTTGACATCTCCATCTGTGTTTTGCATTTTTGATACGTGTTCCTCAATTTTATCTGCATCACGTTTTAAATCATTTACGGTTGTTCTTGCAACACCATAAATCTGAGCCAGACTTGTAGCTGTTTCACCTTTCTTCAATCGTTTAATAATTTCTAGTTTTTTGTCGAGTCCCAAAACCACACGTTTCCGTTTCTCAGCCGTAACAGAAGAGCAACCCACACTACGTATAAACAGCACTGTCAACAATAAACGGTAAAGCACCAACACTAGTAGGCACTGCACTCGAAATCGGCAAAAACTTCGGTTCACTGTAGTAAGCCACGCACCGTACTGAACTGAAACAGTAGCAGTGGAATGCAGAAGACAGTGTAAGGGGGGGTGGGCGCGCAAACCCAAGGTCACTGCCCTTGCCGCCAATGACTCACGCACAGTGCAGGTGTGCAGTACAGTCGTCACTACTCATCATAGAGCCTCGACAGACGATCCGGCTCGGCGCTGACGCGGAAACATACAATTTTTTTGCGCTAGCGGGGTGGCGGTTAATAGAGACTGACGGTTAAAAGGGTGACGGTTAATCGAGGTTCTACTGTACTTAAAAATAAAAGTAATTACAAATTTAATATTGCTATGTAATACATAAGAAAGTAACATGGAACGAGATTAAACAATGATGCAGTACGGCACAGTAATTAAAGTGAAATGGTAGTTTTGGTAAACATGTTATTAAATCTCAAGCCTTGGTTGTATGGACAAGCAATAAAAATGTATATTATTTTATTAATTCTTAATGATGATGTGGTTAAGACGAACTTATGTATTTTTTTACAACTTCAAAACACAAAATTTAAAATAAAAACCTTTGTTCCCTTTTATTTTTCTCTTGCTATTGTTACCGAAAATATTGGAGCTCCACTCAAGAGCAATTTTTTTCCTTTATTTTGAGGATGTTTTATAGTTTTCTGAAATTATATCGATGATAAGATAATAAAAATGCGAAACATACAAATAACATTTTTATAATGTTTTTTCAGCATTACTATGAGAATTTCTATCAAAATATTAATTTGCAAAATTACAAAAAGTAGTTTTAATACAATGTTTGGTTTCATCTGAAGTATTAATTGATGTCACAGGAATGGTACGTTGTAGTTTCTTTGAAATCCAACATTTGCTTCACCTGCGCTAAAGGTTTAACTTCTTGCTAATTTTGTTTAAATCCTATCTCAAAACTTACAATTAAACCACAGTTCTTCAAGTCATACTACTATCGTAAAAAATTGTTCTGGCATGTAATTTAAGGTGTTATTGTTCAATTTTAAGATATTTAAAATGTTTACATATAGCTCGTTTTATTTGTTTTTGAAAAGTTATTATTCTCCAATGTCATACTTTTCTCAGATCACAACGAAAAAGTACGTAACATGTTAAAAATGTAGAAAATAATTTTAGAATCTTAAACGCTTAAATTGTTGGGAATCTGTCTCGTGAGTCAGGGGACTGCGTTAAATTTACTAAATTTTTAACATCGTAAATATAAGTTAAGGCCAGCGGTAGTAAGTTCATATTTACCTTAGCTTTTAACATCCTTGCATCTGCGTGTGTATATACCGTGCATACATGCATATACACAAGACTATTAATTCTTTGTGCTGGTGGGGGTGGTTAGAACATTGTCTACAATAGAACGTATACAGACAAATAACGTGTATTTTGTGTGTTGGTTTAGATAGGCCTGCATCTTTACCTTCCTCTTAAATTAAGGTTGTCTATATAATACATACATACACAAATCCATTAATACACGCACGCCTTGAAGTTCTGTTCATCGAAATGAGAATTAAAAACACGACAGGTTTCCGTTGTTTTCTGGAATTAAATATTTTTTTCGTGCGAATCTCAAATTTTAACAAATTTAATACTCTGTAGGCTATAGCTCAAAATAATTATACGCGCCATCAAAATATAATGTAAAATATTTTCTTACAAATGTATTAGGAGTCGGCCGTATTTCAATTTTTAACTTTTTATACGCATATTTAGGTCAAAATATTAAAGAATGTAAATCAAGTGTGTCGAATTTCAAAGAAATTGCTGACCAGACTCTTATGTGAGTTCAATAAACAATTTTAACAAAAACAAAATTTCGTGTAAAAGTAATTTTTTCAAAACNGACCAGACTCTTATGTGAGTTCAATAAACAATTTTAACAAAAACAAAATTTCGTGTAAAAGTAATTTTTTCAAAACTTGTGCGAATATTTATTTAAATTTAAAACGCTCATATTTGCTCTTTTAAAAACATTATATATATATTATTTCACATATTATTTGGTATTTATGTTTTAATTGATACTATTTTCACGAAACCATAAAATATTCTCAAAATATATACAAAAATATTTTGGATCTTGAACAGCTCCTAAGGGGTCCGCCTACCTGGAGCTGATTTCCGCGTTTGTGGCAGAGGAGCGTGGAATCGATAAGGACCAAACCGTCAAGTGCATCAAGTGCGCCATCGCCGCTACGAGCAAGGTTTCTGAACAGGCGTGCAGTTTTCTTGTCGTGCTGCGTGTANGTGCATCAAGTGCGCCATCGCCGCTACGAGCAAGGTTTCTGAACAGGCGTGCAGTTTTCTTGTCGTGCTGCGTGTACCTACGGGATTTCTAAACAGAGGCCCTTGCCATTTTATAGGTTCAAAGTGCGTAGCAACGGTCCAATGGAGGCTTCTTTCGTAGTTACGCTCGTGTCCGGCCAGTGTGTTTTACGATGCAGTAGATTGAAAAAAGTAGTTTCTAATCATGTTTGAGGGTTCGTAAATAACATGCGTGGTAACTTTAGAAGTACTATTCCGTTCATGTTTGGGTTATGATTTATTTTCGTAGGTAAACATACTAAGGGCACGTTTTATAGTTTCGTTAAAAAAAGACGCATTTCAATCATGCTACTACACAAGTCACGCGCATGGTAGGTGGAACACTATATTTTTTAATTGGCTGCTAATGTTATTGCAACATAAGTGTAAGTATTCTGGCGTTCACGTAAACATATTACGCAGTTGCTGACAGAGTAAATTTTTTAATATTGAATTCGAAAGCGCTCTTTTAACCGTAAACCAGTTATATCTCGTCAACCGGTTTTCCCGCGCCATTCATTTTACAAACTCTCATATACCTATTTGTCACATGCGTATTTCGTTTCCTTGCAAAATTTAACATGTCACCAATGAAAAAAAACTAGCAAATAACTGTGAACGTCTGGTATGTTGTAATTTTCATATAGGCCGTATTGTTATTCATTTAGACCAACGAAACAAACGGATTTAAAATTATTGAAGCAAGGGTTACGCTGTTTGCAAATATTAAACATTTTCTCTCCCAGTATTTTCTTTCACTAATGCGTCTCTTGAGTGCCAAAAATAAATACGTACTATTTTTGTACGCATTAAATAAATTATCAACAATAGGTACGGTTATATACGGATATTTGGTATAGCTTTGTATTTATAAGGACTGACATAATTATTATGTTTATAATACAAAGAAGCAAAATTTACTCTTGTAAAACAGCATTTTACACACTTATTTTGCGAAAAAGGTATTCTTAGGAATATATTTGTTTTTTTTTTNTTACTCTTGTAAAACAGCATTTTACACACTTATTTTGCGAAAAAGGTATTCTTAGGAATATATTTGTTTTTTTTTTATCACAATTTTATATAAGAGAGATTTTCCCCTGGGTAAACAAAAAGAAAGAAGGGAAAATAACCTTTTCGCAACCTCAAAGTATTTTCACAAAAAGGAATCGGAAAAAAATCTTAAGAACAAATTCCATTACTGAAAAGTCCTTGTCGTTCCAAAAAGGACAGATAGAGATAAGATAAAATCTGACGCGGAGGAATTGATTNCAGATAGAGATAAGATAAAATCTGACGCGGAGGAATTGATTTGAAGGGTAAAAAGTACGTATTAAGCCAGGGTGGAGCATTGTAAAATTCTATTTCTTCAACAGGGGACATACGGGATTGGCGAAGGTCCCGGAGTGTAGAGGGGTAGGGTAGGGGTGGAGAGAGAGAGAGAGAGAGAGAGAGAGAGAGAGAGAGAGAGAGAGAGAAAGATGACGAAATGTGCGGTAATGACGTGAGAGCGAAGAGGAAACAAGCGGTCCGGATTTCCTTCAGTCTTCTCCCCCTCTTCCCCCTGCTGCCATCATATTCGCTGTCCTCGCTTAACCCCTAGCTGTGTTGTGTTATTTCATTTCGCCCTCAATTTGTCTTCGTCCCGGCATACGCGGGTACACTGCCAGACAGCAGAACTGAGGCCGCTGCAGCAGGGCTGCCAACTCTGTGGCCATCACCGTCCGCACTGAGAAGTTTCACCAGCAACACAGAAGCAAGCCCACATTATGGCCAGACTGCTGAAACATAGCGTTTTGATTCTGATAATTAATCTGCACCGTAGTTTCTATGTGTGACGTGTCTCTGTGACCCGTATCGTAGAAAACACAAATGCATATTTTCCCTTAGAATGCAGTGTCCCAATTGTGTTGGTACGGACACATTAATCTTACTTATCAGTGTAGGTTGACGAGGTCGTTGATGCTTTGTTAATGTGCGCAGGTGTGTCGCAATATTATCACCCCATAAATACATACATAAAACTCGAAATTCTCTAAGTAACAAGGAACTGCACACAATTTGTACATTTACCGAGTACTTTAAATTATTTTCTTCGTTACTCCTTACGCAGAAAATTTAATGACTNTGCACACAATTTGTACATTTACCGAGTACTTTAAATTATTTTCTTCGTTACTCCTTACGCAGAAAATTTAATGACTTCTCTGGAATCTTACAAACTATCAAAATTACGCTTGGTCTTGCATATTACACAACTGCCGAT
This sequence comes from Clitarchus hookeri, assembly GCA_002778355.1. NCBI lineage: Eukaryota > Metazoa > Arthropoda > Insecta > Phasmatodea > Phasmatidae > Clitarchus > Clitarchus hookeri. The sequence goes on from NQII01000045.1 coordinate 107,527, forward strand.
TTCCTTAATTATTTGAATAAATTTTTCGTACTGTATTTGTTGGAGAAAGCCACCCAAACCTCTTGAGTTTCGTAATCTCACACAATATACACAGTCGAATCACATTATTATGACCGCCTGCTACAAGTGCCATCTGCAGCGCGTAGCCCATGACGTATGGCCCGTGACGTGGGCTGGGGAAGCGGGTATATAATGCGACCGACGGGCTGGCTTTACGCATTGCACTTACTGCTGTCATGGGTAAGGGAAGCTATTTAACCAAGTTGCAAAAAGGGATTATCATCAGCTTTTGGGCCAAGAGGGGTAGTATTTCGGAAACAGAGACGTTTATGATCTGTTCACGCGTCTCTGTGGCAAAGGCGTATCGTGAGTGGACGAATGGCACGAATGGGAATAACCATCGTAGAAACTGTAGAGCTCCACACGCCATTGATGTCCGAGGTGAACGTCGAATACGACGATGCGTGAAGGCCAACCGACAGGCTACAGTGGACAGCTCACCGTCCAAATGAACAATGGTTCATCCAGAGACGTGTCTACCGCAAGAATTCAGCGAACCCTTCTGCGTATGGGACTCCGTAGTAGATGCTAACACGGGTGCATCGACGAAAACGACTGGAATTTGCTCGACAGTATGGCGACTGGACCACTGCTGCTTGGCGACGGGTAACCTTCTCTGACGAGTCACGTTTCCAGCTGCATAGAACGGATGGCCGTCAGCGCGTCCGGCGAGAAACGTCTGAAAACCGACACCCTGCATCCATTGCTGGACGAACACAAGGCGGGGACAGTTTTATGTTTAAGGAATGTTCTATTGGTATTCTATAGGCCCCATCATCCGTGTGGAAGGCACTCTTGATCGATTTGGTTATGAATCCAACCTCAGCGATCACGTATACCCGTACATGATCATTGTCTTTCCTCGGGAGGATGGGATCTTCCAGCACTATAATGCGCCTTGCCACACGGCTATAAGTGTCCGCACGTTGCTTGAAGAGCACAATCAAAACTTCAAAGTTCTTCCCTGGCCCCCAAACAGCCACGATCTCAATCCAATTGAACATCTGTGGGACCACCTCGATCGTCGTGTTCGCCATCTGTCTCCTCCGACACGCACCCTTCAACAGTTGTGGGACGCACCGCAGACAGCATGTCTCCAGATACTCGTGGAGACCCATCAGCACCTGACTGAGTCACTGCCAGCTCGTCTAGCTGCTGTCCGTGCTGCGAAGGGCGGTTACTCTGGATACTAGCAGGTGGTCACGATAATGTGATTCGACTGTGTATCTGTCAAACAAAAGTACATATTCCATCAAGCTTCGTGCGGGATTAGTCATAAAAATTACACTACTGAAGTTACCGCATAAAAAAGTCTTCACTTGTTCGACATTGCTGTTGATGCATTCATGAGTTATCGTATACACTGGTAAAACTTACGTGTCACTGCCGACTCCGTTGCTTCAGAACGTCTCCACATGTTCGCTTGTCAACACATGCCTTGACGCTCTCCCACGTTGTCTACAGAGACTGAACACGGATATATTTCGGTATTGCTGAAAATTATAACTGTAACTCTCTCCCTCAGAGATCATGAATATATCACGTGGCTTGGTTTTATGCACATGTTGTTTTAGGAAAAAAAGCACAGTGCTTAGGGTGTGGGGAACGTGCTTGCTATTGCAGAGGTTCTTCTCTGTCGATATATCTCTGTCGGAAAGTTGTGCCAAAGATAAGCATGTATATGCTTTTAGGTAGAGCACTATCCACATGGAAGTGCCCAGTTGTCAGGGTTCGTGGATGTAGGTGGTCTTCAACGTAGCCCATCGTGCACACGCCGTCACCAGTATCTGTGCGACCCTACCACCCCTGCTGCAGCGACTGTAGACCAGACTTTGATACGGCACTTGGCATCTTGTGTTCGCGCACGATTCGGGGATTCTTACTCACCCGGCAAGACACAGTTGTGTTTGTTCAAGTGTTCAGTAACACGAAATGTTGACTCATCATCGGTACGTTCTAGGTTCCGAATTCTGCATCTCCAAAGAAAAACAATTGTTGCAAGTAGTGACACGAGCATTTTTGTCTGCGGGATATGGGGCATGTACAATCTGCGTGTGATATGACCACCTCCTCATATCTCCATCAAGATTCTCCATACAATTGTCTGGGGGAGTCTACATTATATTATGTATCGCATTGCTGATTTGCTGGGACCACGTACAGACGTTTCTTGCTTTAGCGGCTGTGTTAGCAAGGGATCGTCTTATACGTGGTCGATCACTGAGCGACTGAGCCGATTGCACAGATTGTCATACACGTGGTAGGTCATTAATCCAGAGGTGGTACACACTGTTAAAGTAGGCTTGATATTTTGTGCGAACCATCGTAGGGCACTAAAACATCTCAATACATGCTGCAAACTTTCTCCATTGCTCCATACACACTTCTGCAGCCATTTTCTCGGTGACGACAACATTTATGTGAACAGACGCGTAGTGTTAACATGGTTTTAATCACCCGTCCATGTGTTAAAGTTTATCATTCATCCTGTACTTAGACTTAACATAATTACATATTTTCAGACACGGCGCTCTCAACCCTACATAAATTAATGCTGTGGCTGCCAAGTGTTTTATAGTCATGTTTAATTTTTGGACGTAGAAAACCTCTGAAACGTCCAGTAATTTATAGAGGATTTAGAAAGAAAGTAAAATGTGGACGATTTTAAGTTTTAATTTTGCCCACTATCAAAGACTTGATAGCAGTAGCACAGCGCATGTGCATCTCTTTTTCATACTGAAGAATTACTCTTCAGTCTACACCTTAAAGTAGAATGTAGACATTTATTTTTAATGCTTAACACTGAAGATAAAGCTACTTAAAATAATTTACAGACCTGGAAATACGCTAGCTGAAACTTATCAGTGGAGAAACGTGCTCAAAAATTTCCGTACATAACGTATTGGCTTTGTAACTATCGTGAACAAGAAACTTTTGATATACTATGTTTTAGTTATGGTTCCAAGTGTATCCTGCAGGAAGACAGAATCTGCACAAATCGTCAGTAATATCCGCTATACGATATCGATGTATCGGGGCCATATAAAACGTTTTATTAGTTGCAGCGTTAAAATAAATAAACTCGGAAATACGGTACAAACTAAAATTTATCAAATAATGTACTGGTAGGATAATTTTAAAAGTTCGAATTGCATAGTTTTCCCCTCAGTCTGATTATATTCTTACTATTAGGAACCCACTCGGAGATTAATTCGTAATACGCAAATTCATCATCTTAATTTTGTTTTCAGAAGCTGGCGGCGAGGTAATGCCTGCTTGGCGCAAGTGTACACTCAAGGCGAAAGGATTGCCGCCGAGCAAACAGCTTCACATCAGCCGCTGCCTCAGGTTGGTCCCCGGGGAAGGAGATGCCTGCCGCAGATGATTATGATATTGAAGTGGCAAGCCAGACGCGAGGGTGAAGGTGTACCTACCACCTGGGCGATACCCCCCGCCCCCTCCTTTTTATCACCGCCAGGCGTGGGCGACAGTTCGCCTTATCTGCAAAGGGGGGAGAGGGTTTCTTTGTTTTATGTAACTCCTTGGCAGTCGATGGTGAGGGGTGCTCTCTACACCTCCTCCTCCAAACCCAGGGCCTTCCAGGGGATTAACGGCAGAAGCTGGAACACACTATCCACCCCTCCCCTCCAAGGGATTGCGGGCGAATATTTGCTAGGGGGTCGTAGTTACGTCTCTGCGCGCCTCAAACCCCGCGGAGGAAATGAGTTATCCTGCCTTGCGACTGTCTCCTCCCCCGCCGCGCGTCGATTTCCTCCACCCACTGCGTTTCCTCGGCTCTTCCTTCTCTTCTCTTCGCATCTCCTTCTACAGGTTCCACCCCCGTCCGCTTCCTTCCGGTGGTGGCGCCACCGTCGCCCGCGCCGAAGAGAGAAAACCGCGCCATCTCAATTTCCGATTTATATTTCTAGAATCGGCTGTTGATGTTATTATTATTATTACTACTACGTCGTATACCCACGCGTCTACCCGCCACGCTGCCCAGCCCTCGCCCATCTTCCCGGCGATCGTCCTCAATTACACGTCATTCCTCCACCGCGCGCGCGCGAAATGGGATTGTAACAAGGTTGTCTGCAGCTCCTTTGCCACGGTTCCCTTGCGCAGCCTTCTTTCAAAACGAAAAAAATACTTCAGAAGACGCCGGTAACGCTTCGAGACAAAGACAACGGAAGAAGAAAACCATGTGGCGTGAAGCTTGCAATGGCGGCCCGGGTTTAGACAGCTTCACATTTGTTCGTCCTCGACACATAATTCGTACATACACAGAGACGCAGTGGCGTGGCCGTTAATTTGACGTGGTAGTACGAGATCTCTGATTTGGTGCGCTTGGCTCAGGGAACGGGTCTTCAATCGGATTAGCTACAAACGCTGCGGAAGGTTCGTTGTTGGATGGGCTGCCGGCTGGCAAGTAGGTTACGATAAATATATTAATAAAATAATTACTAACTTCAAGGCCAGTTTACCATGCACCGCAGTATAAATAAAGTAGTCAAACACGATCTACCACGTGGCCGCGGTGGTGTAGTTGTAAGACTACTCGCCTCTCACCAAGGCGAACTGGGTCTTATTTCTGGTGGGGTCGTCCCCGGATTTTAGAATATGGGAGTCATGCCGGACGATGCCGCTGGTCGGCAGGTTTTCTCGGGAATCTCTTGTTTCCCCCGTTCTTGATTTTCGGCGCTGCTTCATTCTCACCTCGCTTCACCCTCATTGGCTCTCAAGACCTCGCTTCACCCTCATCGGTTCTCAAGACTTCGCTTCACCCTTATCGGCTCTCAAGACCTCGCTTCACCCTCATCGGTTCTCAAGACCTCGATTCACCCTCATCGGTTCTCAAGACCTCGCTTCACCCTCATCGGCTCTCAAGACCTCGATTCACCCTCATCGGTTCTCAAGACCTCGCTTCACCCTCATCGGCTCTCAACACCTCGCTTCACCCTCATCGGCTCTCAAGACCTCGCTTCACCCTCATCAGTTCTCAAGACCTCACTTCACCCTCATCGGCTCTCAAGACCTCGCGGTTAAGAGTCGCCCTTATCTCTTCACTCAATCACTCGATCTACTACACAAAGATCGTCGTTCCAACCCACGTCGAACTGCGTGCAAAGGTACTTGTATGTCACAAGGTTTCAAGCCGCAAGTCCCCCACTTCATCTAAAACCCCTGTCACCAAAACGTCACTATCGCCGCCATTTTTGTCAGGAAAAGTTGGATGGCTCTAGTTTACATCAAACATTTTGAAAATTGGACGGGTTCTAAAATTTTTTTTGATGTTTGATAATCTCAGTCAATCAGAATCTTGCATGAGAAAAATGGCTGTTTCTTACATCACAAAATTTAAAATGGTGAATAATGGATGGCAACTAAATAAGGCTATGAAGATAACTAATTTTCCTATTAGCTCTTTGAGTATGAATGCTATTTGAAGTAATTAATTCACAATAATATTAAGAACTCAGAGGCAACATATTTGATTGTGCTTAAAATATTTCTGATGAATAAAATTTAAATTTTGTAAAGTAGTGAAAATAAATCACAACATTTGATGCATTTCTTCCTGTAGTGCACTGAACAGAAACACCAAGATAACATCTCACTTTGGAAATAAATTTAAAATGAAAATTCTGACTACATTCTCCTAATAAAAAAATCTGACAATGTGGCACATTTTCATATACATTCCGGATTATTTGATTCAATTTGTTGAATGGAATAATTTCATGGTCGTATTTCGTCTTCAAATTTTATTGTCAAGTATATTTAATGGCTTAAGGCCATCCACACCATAGACTCGATTATCGTATTTTTCCCGTGACACCCAACAATGGTGTGTTTCAACAATGGTGCGACTTTTGATTCCATTTGCTTTCATCGTCGAACCCGTGCTTGTACGAAAAAATTAAATTTCCGAGTAACTTTATTACATCGTATTTGCGATACTGCATTGTCGAAATTAGTGTGCTAGCATATCAATACACTTAAGTTAACAGTGTGCTAACCTTAGTGGGAACTACTTCATTTAGACAGTTCTGTAAGAAGAAAAACAGTTCAGTGTTATAACACGCGTATGCTTACTGCACAGCTGCATCAAAAGCGCTTTTACTTCTGTTAACATAAATGTATCTACATTTTTACCAAATTAAATTTTTACACACNCAGCTGCATCAAAAGCGCTTTTACTTCTGTTAACATAAATGTATCTACATTTTTACCAAATTAAATTTTTACACACATTTTATCTATGAACTGAAATATTTCATTTATAATCAATGTAAACAAAACAGGTATAAATTAGGTGTTGGTAATGCCTGGTAAGGAATAATTCTCGTGCAAAATATCATTACAGTGAGTGCACCANCAGCTGCATCAAAAGCGCTTTTACTTCTGTTAACATAAATGTATCTACATTTTTACCAAATTAAATTTTTACACATATTTTATCTATGAACTGAAATATTTCATTTATAATCAATGTAAACAAATCAGGTATAAATTAGGTGTTGGTAATGCCTGGTAAGGAATAATTCTCGTGCAAAATATCATTACAGTGAGTGCACCANCAGGTATAAATTAGGTGTTGGTAATGCCTGGTAAGGAATAATTCTCGTGCAAAATATCATTACAGTGAGTGCACCACAAATACGGCACCTCGTCCCTCTGGTGTAATTTTCCAGAACTAATTAAGCTCATGTATGCATGGGGGTGGGGAATAGCCTGGAAACAGAACTTCGGCAAGGGTTCAGAAAAGTTGGAAGTAACAGCGAATTCGTTACATTCCGTATTCACTGTACAGTCTGCGCAGGCTCGCAGTATGCGTGTGACTTGCGACATCCTGTTTCGATATACGCACTACCGCTAGGCGGAGCGATCAAGGACATTTTGCGCCCCGCCCTTACGCGCGGCCGAACTGCCGTGCCTTAAGGACGCCGCCTAGCGTCCGGCAGCTGTGGAATATTCGAATAGGAAATCCCATGTTAAGGTAAATTTCGCCTCGCTGCGTTAAATTTAAAGACTGGCGTCTCACAAAATATGTATTCTTCACAAATGTTTTTTTACGAGAAGATCCCTCGGAGCGTATATTTTCAATATAGAATGGCAGTATAATNATGTATTCTTCACAAATGTTTTTTTACGAGAAGATCCCTCGGAGCGTATATTTTCAATATAGAATGGCAGTATAATTTTTTTTTTCTAAAACATAAATTTGAAAAAATTCTTTGTGCACAGTCTATAAATGTTTTTGGAGACATCTCCGNAATTTTTTTTTTCTAAAACATAAATTTGAAAAAATTCTTTGTGCACAGTCTATAAATGTTTTTGGAGACATCTCCGCCGTAGGGGATTTCTGAAAAATTCGCGAAGAATTAATTTGTTTGAAACGCCTATCTTTAAAATTAACGCACTGAGGCGAATGTTCCTTAACATGAAATTTCCTATTTAAATTTCGCATCTGTTAGCCGGTAGGCAGTGCCCTTAACCATTTTAGTCTGAGTCCTACATCTAGGACGTAGCTCAGTNATTTCGCATCTGTTAGCCGGTAGGCAGTGCCCTTAACCATTTTAGTCTGAGTCCTACATCTAGGACGTAGCTCAGTAAGAGGTATTCTATGATCTGAACTGGACACGCACTGAGAGAACAGCCAAAAATATATTAGTTTGTATAGGGCCAAAAATATATTTAGTTGCCACAACAAAATATTTTGTGTGTTAATCTAACAAAATACACGTCTGAATAAACAAAACCTCTTTTTTTGGGGCAAAATATACACTGGAGAGTAAAAAAAAAAAAAAAAAAACTGTNATTTCGCATCTGTTAGCCGGTAGGCAGTGCCCTTAACCATTTTAGTCTGAGTCCTACATCTAGGACGTAGCTCAGGAAGAGGTATTCAATGATCTGAACTGGACACGCACTGAGAGAACAGCCAAAAATATATTAGTTTGTATAGGGCCAAAAATATATTTAGTTGCCACAACAAAATATTTTGTGTGTTAATCTAACAAAATACACGTTTGAATAAACAAAACCTCTTTTTTGGGGCAAAATATACACTGGAGAGTAAAAAAAAAAAAAAAAAAAANGCACCTATATAAGACAACAAGCGTCTGGAAAAGTTGCTAGATCGGTTACTGCTGCTACAATGGCAGGTTATCAAGATTTAAGTGAGTTTGAAAGGTGGTGTTATAGTTGGCGCAACTCTTTAATGTGCGTAAAGCCAAACAAATCTTAAGTTTCACCAACCAAACATTTTCTTAGAGCAGCTGAATAAGAACAAAAATATATTTCATTGTCTCTATCCAAACGATTAATTAGGTTATGCTAAACAAATTTTGTTCGATAAACCGTCTCCGGACGAAGTCGTTAAAGAAAGGAAACCAAAATTGTATACATTAAAAACAATCCCTTTTTCATATCTTTAAACTATCATAAGTGGGAAAAAAAAACATTTTTTATACTTTCAAATGTCAAAGTTTTACATTAAATTCTATAATAATAATAATAATACTAGTGGAAACAGTCACAGAGAATATCTAACAGCCAATGCTGCTAACAAAACCTGCTACCTACAAATGTGAACGTTATATAGAACATTTTGCATGTCACAGGGGAACAACGGGTATATTTCAAAGAGATGCGCTGTAATAAATAAAATGTCGCTATATGGCATCGTCGATCTAGAAGGGGCTGCTAAACGAAGCACTTTTCTCAGTTTAGTAGAAAATCAGTGTCCAGTATGGGAATTTGGTCGCACGGTAAGATATATCGTTTGTAGTTGTATATTCCATTGTATCATGAACATATGCTGCCAATAACATAAACAATCACATCGGTATTGGTCCCGCGGTGGTGTAGTGGTCGGACTACTCGCCTTCCACCAATGTGAACCCCGTTAGATGCCCGCCGGTGTCACCAGGATTTTCGCATGTGGGAAAACGTGGCGGACGTTGCGACTGGCCGGGGTACTCGGGGTGCTCCCGGTTCCGCCGTTGCTCCATATTCACCTCAATTCACCCTCACGGACGCTAAAGGTATCGTTTTTTATCATCGACCATCGCTATAGTCCATTCACGGTTACTTCATATTTTTCTGAAGCCCTGCTAAATTTATATTTTCGGTTACCAATTACTTAATCCTTCCACTACACGCAAACATAAACACTGCCATGGGACTTCTACGTTTTAACTGTCAAATGCATTGTTTACTGTTTACAGCTGTTCAAAGAATTCTATCGTATTTCAAAAACCAGTACCTACGAATATTCACAATTTAGGCCTGGAACCATATTAAGGTCAGCTTTATGACTTTTTAACAATGTTTGTATTGGCGATAGTTCTTACGGTTATTATTTTACATTGTTAACATATTTGTTATACACGATATAGCACATTACCTTAATATTTTGCCGTCTGTGTTTAACCCTGTTACAACTGTGGGGGAAAGGACTCTAGTGTTTAACCTCTATTGGTGAGTTTTTGGGTTATTTCGTTAAAAGGACGGCCTTAGTCGGAATAAATATTAAAACGAAGGAGCAACCAGTCCAACGAAAAATATAGTAAATTCAAATACACAACTCGTGTCGCTTATTTTTTATACGTAGCAGCGACAAACTTAAAATATAGTGGTTAACATGCACACATATAGGCCTACCGTATTTTTTATTCCACTCATATTTCTTTGCATAGGTACTTAGTTTTTTCTGGGTTAATTGAAGTATTTATTAAAAATTTTCTGGCAGTGTTTAATAGTTTGTTGGATTTGTGGCGAACATTCAGATCACTGAAACGTAAGCACGTTACACAATTGTGTTTAACACACCTAGGGCGAAGTTACGTTGTGATAAACAGACGTGACTTTAAAATAAGTAACTTCGTCATAAAAACAGTTCATTGTTTAAACTTATAAATTGCATATGTCGAATATGTGCAATCACGCACACACCAGGCCAGCGTAACGACCACGAAGCAGCCACACCCTTTCGCATGCAGTGGTTACGACACACGTTACAGTATATTTATTACTGCCATGGGAACACATATTTATCACAACATCGTAACTTGCCTAGGTAGGTTTAAATAACACAAGGTGTACAAACCTGATGTTGTAATTTAAAGGAATTTTCGGAGCAAGAAAAATAAAAGTTTCGTTTAGCAACAGCAATACGCCATACCATCATGCCATGTCTCCAGTTGCCACTCACCACTTCTGCCAACTTCGGATTTGTAACTCTCCCGTCATCACATCTAAATATGTTATAATACATATTGAAACATTAAAATCTCTTTTAGTTGTAAATTACGAATAATTAATTTTTGCTTTAATAAGTATTGAATATGCTAGAATTTTAAACATGTGTAGTTTTTCTGCTTTTACTAGCGGTGCGAAACTTCCCGAGAACGAAAGAGAGACACAGAGGGTGACAATCTCCGCTCCCGCCGACAGTTTCTTCCTAGGTCAAAAAAAAAAAACATCATATGACTAGGGCCTACACACCATATTTTGAGCTGATGTTTTTATCTGAAACAATAAAATATGTTTCCATCAGGGCTACCTAACAATTTCATGTTTTCAATAGGTAACGTTGAATTTACAAACAACATACCAAAAAAACCATGTTAAAACAATATTTTAATTGTGAACTATTTCTTACTAGCCGTTGCCAAAACATAGCTGCTCTAACTGTTTTCAATTCGTATTGGATACGAAATAAATACTACAAGTTTTAGAAGATACTAAGTTAAAGTTTTATTTATAGAGAAATATAATACTCTTAAAGCTAATCAGTGTTATATACTTGTGGTATACCAGTTATTAAAAATAATATGTTATCATATTACTCCTAGGGTGATTTTTCAAAAGTTTATTTCAAAACATCCGAAGAAACCGTGAATGGATTGTAGTAATACAAATACATTTTCATCAATACATTTGTTCGCGGCAATGCTTATATGTTGTTCACGGTAAACTGAGCACTTTCGAAAGCCCTGCTTAGGATCTACTTTCCTGCGCATCTTGTATCCTTCCGTCATATGTAAATATTAACTCTGTTGTGGGCCTGAACACTTTATTCGTTCACCATCCAGGCCAAACCTTGGGAATGATGCTCAGATGAAAGTTTAATGTTGTGCCAACAGTATTAATGTTACAAGTACTGTAATGTTTTTGTTATCTGTGAGCCGTCTGTAACTAATGTTGCTGCTAATTTAATATACTGTTACGCTATTAATGTAAATATAATAAGAAGTACTTTTGTAACAATGGCACCTCCTTACTTCACTGTCGCGGTGTTTGTGTTGCCGCAAAACCAATTTTGTCTTGAATTGATATTAAAACTTGTGTTATTTTATTTTATATTTTCTTTGCTTTAAAACAAATCTTCCGGAGTAAAATAAATTAAGTACAATTATTTTGTCACAAAAACTAATATTACCTATGAAGAAGAAATTAAGGTTTGGGGGAGAATTGAACTTGCGCTTCGCTTGCATGACGATATCCACCTTACGAAAGTAAAATGTCCTACCAATTTCTCTATTTTAATATTCCCGTCTGCGTGTCATATTGTGGGTATTCTACAACATATAACGACAAACTGCAGCACTCATTCGTTATTTTATGCTCTAGAAATACTATATGCACATTTGTCACGTGTAAATTGCTTTGCAAGGTTTTAAAGATAATCTAAGCCACATTTAGTTCTCGTTCTATGCTTTAAAATTGAGACATTGCGGTTTAATTTTACGAGGTTATCGCTGTTCACTGGTATACTCTGATTTGCTGCGCTTGGCTCTGGTAACGGGTCTTGAATCGGATTAGCTACAAGCGCTGCGAAAGGTTCGTTGTTGGATGGGCTGCCGGCTGGCAAGTAGGTTACGATAAAAATATAAATAAAATAATGACCAACTTCAAGGCCAGTTTACCATGCACTGCAGTATATTTAAAGTAGTCAAACACGATCTACCACATGGCCGCGGTGGTGTAGTTGCCAGACTACTCGCCTCTCACCAAGACGAACTAGGTTTTATTCCCGGTGGGGTCATCCCTGGATTTTAGAATATGGGAATCGTGCCGGACGATGCCACCGGTCAGCAGGTTTTCTCGGGGATTTCCCGTTTCCACCGCCCTTTTATTCTCAGAGCGACACAAGTGGACTCAAATTAATACGAGAGAAAAAGAACACTAAATAATGTGTTCGTGGAGTGTGTTGGCAGTATCCGTGTTGTTACTATTCTGTATTAATAAAACGAATAAAATGGTTAAATAATGTTGTAATGTTATAATAATGCTAAAACATGTTTTCGGAATAGTGTTAAATCATTTTGCTACACTCATGTAAGTGTGTGAACGTGTATTTTTTATGAATATTCTCATTGAAATTGTTCTTCGTAAACATTAATGTACTATAAAATTTTTGTAATCAAATAATTCTATTATTATTTTTTTTTTTACATTATAACATATTCAGTCTGTCGCCGTCATTTGAAATGTCTTCAAATATTTTTTGTCAAAATGTTATAATATTGTTAAAGAAAAGTACATTTGATATTGAAAATGATAACTGGTCAGCCTGCCGAGCGGAAGAAAGCGTGCTCGTCGGTGTCATCGTTAACCATTCGCGAACACGAGGAGCAGAAACATTCGACAACACCGGGAACTGATACCTTTCTGTGTACAGCACTGGCCAAATATATCCGAAATGTGCAACATGTCCTCGATCGTGGGCTCGGGGAGCGAACTGCTCTAATTTTTTTTTTCAATCATATGACGGAAAACAATATCATAGTCATAACTGTATTTTAATAAATGTCACCCGGGGAAGACTGACTTATCCCCATAGTTAGAGACAGAATACTCAGTAGCTCTCTATCTCTGGAAGTTAAGAGTAACCGTGCCTACGTAAACACATCTTCACTATTCGAGGACTGAAATTGAAGATATTCTCGAAGGATCAATGTGGACGCACGTCTGACTATTGGCTCTCTTATCTTCGTCGCACGCAGATTTACATAGTTTACACAAACTTAAGTTCTCGAATACCCTCACGCAAAACATTTACTAAGCAATGTTTCACAAAATAAATATCAATCACAGTTCCAACGTGACTCTAGAACCGCTTCAAAATATCAATACTCTGTAGCAAATTCAATGTATTCTATAATTTTAAAGATAAAAGACACTGAAATCTTATAGAGCTAAAACTGTAATTCTTTCGGATCCGCTATTCCAACTAGCATCACTCCGACAAGAATCATCTTACTTGCGAATGTTCCTTGCCATAGTTAAGTTCAATCGTTCGTTCATTCCCTCAATTACGCCCATAAAAGCTCCACTATTGCAGTTTGGTAATTATTTGTTCCCTACGTAGCGCTTAACGTCTCGTAAATGGAGAGGTCATTCAGAGACAAACATGTTTCTCAGAGAATCAAGAGCGGGGAAGGAATCGGTCATGTCTAAGGTTTATTCTACCCAAGTTGGGAATATCAATGGCTTTAAGTTTGGCAACTAAAACGTTTCGCCTCTAGGTAAGCGCTAGTGTCGCATGTGTACCGGATTTTTTTTCTATTTTCTACGTTAAAGAACAAGATCATTGCAATAATGATAAATCAGATATAAAATTAATTCGTAGTTTAGTAAAATCCTTCTCTTTTTAACTCACGTAGTTAAAAATTTAAAATGTGTCCTCTTTGGAACACTGCGCACCTAGTGGCCGAAATTTTCCCTATGCCAAACTCTCCCATTAAAAAACTAGTTTTGTTCCTAACCTGAGTAAAATTAACCTTAACCATGGCCTGTAGTAAGGAACTATTCCATCATTTGCCCGGAGCGATTTCGGAAAACCAAAAATAAGGTTACTTCTACTATAGTTTGGGAAGATCAATGTTAAAAGTTTGGCAAAAAAAATTTTCGCCACTAGGTAAGCGTTAGTGTCGGCAGTGTACCACATTTTCTCTATTTTCTACGTTAAAAAACAGGATAATTGCCATAATAATATATCAAATATAAAATAACTTTGTAACTAAGAAAACGTTTCCTCTTTTATTATTCCCGTAGCTTAAAATTTTAATTAAACGTTACCTCTTTTACCAATGCGAACCTAGCGGCGGAAATTTTCCCTATGACACCACTTTTTGTTACCAACCTGAGCTGAATAAACCTTAACCACGCAAAAACCGAAATCAGAACGGCCGGATCGTATTCGAACCCAGGTACGCCTCAGTGCGAATCCAAATGTTTTATCACTGCTCCACCTCACTCGGTATTTACACGTTATGTTTGGCCGCCTGTGCATATGGCGGCAATCAGAGAAAATGTATTTTTAATTTATCTGAGGCCACTTTATTATTGACAGTTCTGGCTATTGCCGATCTTAATGCGCATCACGTCTTCGCTTTGGCAACTAAAATTTGTCGCCACTAGGTAAGCGCTAGTATCGAATGAGTACCGGATTGTCTCAATTTTCTACGTTAAAAAACAAAATAGTTGCTATAATCATAAATCAAATATAAAAAACTACTCAACTAAGTAAAGTCTTTCTTTTACTATTCACGTAGCTTAAAATTTTAATTTAAAGTGGTCTATTTGTAAGACTGCGTACCGAGCGGTGGAAATTTTCCCTATGCCAAACTCTCCCATAAGAAAACTCGTTTTGCTCCTAACCTGAGTAGATTTAACCTTAGTTAAAGTGAATGGCTGTGACACTCAGGTGTCACCTAATATGAATTGTTATACTGTTGCTATTTATACTGTTAGATATAAGTTGTGTGTAGGTTTTAGTAATAATATGTTTTTTGGATGATGTTATAGTGTATGTAAACTGTATTGCATTGAGGCTTAAGTTATGTGGCGTGCACTGGGACTGTATATTGGTGAACTGGCCTGGATAGGGGTGGCGGCATTTTATGTGCGGAAACAGAAAAAAACTACAGTAAGTGCGCGGTCAAGAATAAGGACTTGTGCCCATAAAATATTTGGAGCGCTGAAATTGTTTGCAATCGTTGTAAATGGTTGCCGCAATAAGAGCAACCCATGGGAGGTGTGTTGCATGACGGAAAATGCCTATGAAAATACCTACATGACATGTACTGGGGTTTAAATATGTGTTGAGTATAAATGTTTTAAGACAGAAGCAAAGAAAAAGTTACGTACGACCGGAGTAAAGACTCACCAGCTGTGGTTGATATGGAAGAAAAGTAAAAGGGCAAACAAGGTGGTTCTGTGGAGTTCATCTATACTCGCTTCAAGGTGTCCTGAGACAGCCGGGAAAGGGGAACACTGTTTAATATGTAATGTTTGCATTGGAATATCGGACTCGGTGTCAGGTTCGGGAGTTTGTTCGGGTCGTTTGCCGACCTATAGACACCAAATTCGGTGAATTTCATAGCAAAAAGTGATTTTTGGATGTCGGAAATTATCGGAGACTCAAGACTTTTCACACAAGGTATACATGTTTTTTCTTGTGTGTTGCAACTAACGCTGGCGTGCTACTGCGCAGTTGTTTCCTGGGGATGAGTCCTGCCAGAGAGGGGCAGAGGCCGACGGGCAAGCAACGAGTTAGGTTCAACACCACCAGCACCAGCGAGTTACCATCAGACGTGTTCTACAAGACTTACTGCTGGCTGCTATAAGGGCGCTGTAAGATCATCAGCAATGTTACTGTTTTCACCACAGTTTACCCGCGCTACAACCTGCTTGCAAATTGTATGTATCGGGATCACTGAATTGCTACAGGATTGTTCGTGCTAGGACTGTGGATAGAGGACTAAATCTTTTGCTACTATCAGCAGGGATTGAACTTTGTAATGACTGTCAGATTAGCGAACTGTTGCTGGGGAGCTTAAAGTTGCGAAGTAAATTTTTTGTTATTAAGCACTTATTCAGTAAAAGCAAGATAGGCTCCTCAGCTAAACTTTTCGTACGGTTAATTAAATAAATTAAATGGAAGAAAACCTTAAAACGCTGAAGGGATCGCAAAAGATATTAAACATTTAACTGTGGTTGGCTGGGAATTGTATAGTTATGAGGCTAGTCACGGGTGTTATGTGCGCTCAACAACCATCGGCAGCGGACAACAAGGATCACACCCCACATCCAGATGAACGGCTACAAGATGCATATGGTGTACTGGGGCATGGTTCAGATCAACGAAGCGGAAAGGAGTTTCGTCGACCATAATAGGAGATAGGAAGCTCCGATATGGTAAGGTTGGATCCGACCTAGTAGAGAACTGTAATAAAAATACCTGGAATGCTGGTGCTCGTCCCATAAGTAATATGATAATGTGGAAAATAGTGAATATTGTCAGAACATAGTTTGTAATAAATTATAAGCATACCAAAGTGATTAGTTGTCATGCTTAAACAAATTTTTCAATATTCCACAATGCCAAAGTTATATGTTAAGAACTCGTAGTGATATCGGAGGGCGTAGGACGAACCGACGGTGAACCCCGAAACCAATTCTGGGATTGGTGAATGGGGGCAGCCGAAGGGGTTGTTCACGGCGATGACTCACGAATTACCAAAATTAACGTTGATAGAAAACTCTCATGGAAGACTAACACTGTACAGCGAGTGCGTGTATGACTAGTGCTTGCTTGTTGTAACTGTGCACTAATAATACGAACCTTCAGCTTGCATGGTGCGAGACTGTGCACTAATAATACGAACCTTCAGCTTGCATGGTGCGAGATTAGAAAAGTGTAGCACATTTATATACTCTACTAAAATATGACGTAAATCCGAATGTCAAATATAAATCCATAAAACAATTTTTTTTCAGGTACTGGCAATATTTTTTTATGGTAAATATTGAAATAAACATATGGCCCTGTATAAGAGTTACACACACGCCCATATACACATACGCACGTATAATATGTACAAAACAATGGTCATAACCATGATTTCATCGAATATGGGGAAGGAGGAGCTAATTTAACTTTATGGTGAACATATTAACGTGAACAGATTTATTTTGTTGATACATTTAATTAATTTTGACCGAAGATACACTTATTATGATGTTTTTTTGAGTAAAATACGTCTAATAATTTTTTTATGATTTCCATAATTTAGAAATTTATTCTCTGTTGACAAGGGGGTTGGGGCTGTCTATCCATGCGCCAAACAGGCTAAAACAGCGAATATCATTCTCATGATTTATTTACAAGCGCCGTATACAGCGAATATATAAATGTTACGTAATTTCGTTATAAGCTTCGTGAAAAATAAAGTAAAAAAAAAAGGTTGGGAGAAAGGGGAGGGGGAAGACACGTGGCTGGGAGGTACTGTTATACAACGGCTTAGATGATACGCATTTTCGTTATTAACTTATTAACTTAATTCATGTGAAGTGAAAAATTGACAACTGCCTGCCGTGTGTTATAAATCTGGAGTTTCTGTTCTAAAGCGCAAAGGTTTTAAGATATTCCTGCAAAGAAACTTGGGTTAGAATTGTACGGCGCATTTCTCCGGCGTGAGTGGCTTGCTAGAAATCTGTGGTTCCCTTCTCCCTCGTGCTTTCTGCAGCTCCTTCACTGTGATGATTCGCTACAACCAGAGCTTTCGGGGTAGCCTTAACTAGGGGTAGCCAGGGAGGGGAGGGGGGATCCGAGCATATATCCCTCCCCCCCAAATGAAAATAATGTATTAAAAAATAAACAAAANCCAGGGAGGGGAGGGGGGATCCGAGCATATATCCCTCCCCCCCAAATGAAAATAATGTATTAAAAAATAAACAAAATAAATATAACTTTTCTTTTTTTAAATATAATAAATATGTGATCCCCTTGAACATGAAGAATGTTTACAGCATATTGTGTTCCATATATGTTAATTAGTCTATTGATTGTAAATAATTTTTTGAACCATACAAAATTAAACTGATATCTTTAACTTTTTCACACATGAGAAATTTGCAATGAAGTTTATAGCAGTTTATAGTGCCGTCCATGTATATTAGTCCATTAGTTGTAAATAATATTTAATATTATAGCTTTCATACTTTTTACAAAAATATAAATTTGAAATACTCCCCCCCCCCCNTCATGAAGCAAACTCCTGGCTAGGCCCCTGGCCGTAACAGTGAAAATGACAGAAAGTTCGAAGGACAGCATCGCCTCTCTTCCTTCGAAAAGCGCGCTGCAAGGACCAGCGCAAGGAACCGTTGCTCATCTTTATGGCAGAGGTCCCGACGGAGTTGAAGGAAAGCAGCCCCTCGGCTCGAAATCTCTCCTTGAAAATCAACGGGTGGGTGCGTAATTAGCAATCGGGTTAGAGACGCATTTTCGAACAACGGGAGGGAGGGCAAGGCGGGGAAAAGGAGGTTGGGTGGGGAATGTTTCCACCGAAAAATAAAAACTTCTCCTCTCCCGATCTTCTCTCATTCAGTAGCTCCCGCGGAGGTTCATTCTCCAGACTAATGAGGTTTCGCGTCTATCCTCCCACACACCTCCCCCCCTCCCAAGATCCTTGCCCTGGGCCGCCCGCTAAGTCTTTTACTACCATCCTGCGAGCACACCCCTCTCCTATCCCCCTCCAAGCAGGAGCAGTGTCCGGGCAATTACTCCTCGATCACGTGGTCGTGACGTCACTCTTTGTTGGCACGCCGGTGCTGTCGCCTGGCGGCGGCTTCCGTAGCTCGGAAGTGATTAGGGCTCCGCCGTCGTGTGCGGGGTGGGGCGGGGGCGGTCCTTTTCATTTCGCCGTCTGTGCAGCATACTCCGTGGCTCTGCCAATATCTTCCCCGACCAACCTCCACCCTCCACCCTTTCCTTCCTCTGCTGAGATTCCCTCAATGCGTGTACCAGGAGGGACTTCGCTCCAGCCAGCCGTTCTGGCTCCGTCCCAGCGATCCCGGCACTAACAGTAATTAAAGCCCACCTCTCGCCAGTAGATTTATATTTTTTATCGCCCCCACCCCATCCCCTCCTCTCCCTCAAGAAATTCTTCTTGCACTTCTTCACTTAATTCCTACCCCCAAGCCGGAGCTTTCAATCTTCAACTCTGCACTTTATTTTCTTCGCTTTCTATACTCCCGCTTTCTTTCCTTCGAATGCCCGGGTTGTCTGTTTGAAACTTTCGCCTCTCCTCTGACCTTCACACTTATTTAGACGTTAATACCTCTTCGTCGTCTTGTTGACCTACCTATAGCACATAAAAAGATAGACCCGTGTTGGATGGAAATATTGTACTAAATTATAGAGAAGTGGTCCGAGAACAATGTGTTATATATGCACTAAATGCATAAAGCTGGATCGAGAAATCTATAGAATATTATTCATTTAGACTATGCTGGTCCTATAGTGTTAAGGATCATCAGATTCCTAAGACCCAATGAGCTCGTAATGTAGGAGTTCAGCTAAATGATAAAACGACCTTGTCAGAACCTACTGACCAAGCTTGCATAAATAACTTCACATCACCGTAATGATAAAAGTGTAAACAGTTTACAACCCATTGCTAAATATGAACTTGCACAGACGTATACACTTCTGTTTTGAAGGTGTAATACTATAATATATAAACTATTTTTATTGCATGTGTGTAAAAATATGCGCTTGAATCAGAAACATTCTACTGAAAATTTTAGTGTTTGATATTCATTCATAAAACAGTTATTTAAACTACGTAATTCCGAATGAATTGGACTGGCCCGGTAGTAAAACCTCACTGCATTCCACAATAATTCGCCAGTAGATAACTGCTTATTAACTGAAGATACAGTAAAATAATTCTAGTGATTGAAATCACTGATTCGAATTTAGGGTATAGTAGTTTAACAAAATTGTTGTTCATGTTATTCCTAACGAACTCTTATAAAATCAAACAAATCCCCTCTTATGTAATCAACGTGTTATCATCTTTAAACAAGACACGTTTACAACGTAAAACTGTTTTTTTTTTCATTTGAGTAATTTTGCAATTCGGATGCCGCCGACGTAAAATTATGTTGCAGTGAAGTTCATGGAATTTTCCTGGCGACGTAATATTGCGTCGTAAAAGTGTTTAAAGAATGCGGCACGCTCTAATATTTCGGCAAACTCCATACAATTAAGTTGAAATAAGCCAACGTAGTACCCAGTTCGTATACAGCATTCGGATTGTTACGCGCCGACCAAAACACTCAACTCAAATTAAGTACGACCATAAACGATTTAGTTGGAATTTTTGTGCGCTTTAGCAATTTAAATCCATTGTCAATGAATTGTTAGCTGAAAACAGTTTTTGCAAACCAAGTACATAATGCCAAAATTGTGTAGCCTATATCAGGTTAGCATGAATATCCACGTGACTTGGTCTTCGAATATGGCAGTTTGAAATGAATTTGTGGATGATATCGGAGGGTAAAACAATATACCTTTTCATTAGATTTATATAATTTTTTTGGCTGATTTAATTACAAAAAAAGATATTTTTTATTTTATTTTTAAAGAAATGATTACAATATTTATTGGTCACATAAAATATCTTTTGTTAGTAAATAATAATTATATGAGGTGTAAAAGGAAACTCTATGCACGGAAAGTTATTTATTTTAGTGTTGAAAGATATATTGGATATGATAATATGAGTGGGTGTGTATGTGTCTCTTATATATGAAGAATATGGTCGTGGTCATATAATCCCCACGTACATGTTGTTACGGTAATGTGATGACTTTTGAAAGCCCTGCTTGAGATCTAGTTTTCTCCTCAGTTTTTATCCTTCAGCCACATGTAACATTTTCATTGCCACGGGCTTATGACTTTGTTCAGACATCAGTCAGTGAACACGTGGAAAGTTTGGACCTAAATATGTTAGTAATATGGCAGTTCGTACTCAGTTTGTATAAAGCAGAAAAAAAAAACACAAACTTTAACTCTCGAAATACGTTAAGAATGAGAATTATTTTACTTAATTCGTTGCCAAAGTAATTGGTAGCCTGCATGAGTGTGTTTAAGGTAGCTTATATCTAGCAGGAATTTTTTTCTCAGAGGTTGATTTCAAAAGTGTTTATTTTACCACGAATAGCCAATACTTACCTCCCATTGGACACACCTATCCTTGGCAAGTGCTGAATTAAGAATGTCCGCTCAGCCTCCTGGTCACTAAGTATCGGAGTTCTTAGTGCTGTGAACAGAGAGATATCAGTGCCTCCATACCAACTGTACGGTAATGACCTCCCTTAATCACTCCAGTGCTCTTTGGTGCTGTGAACAGAGAGAGATCCGTGCCTCCATACCAACTGTACGGAAATGATGTCCCTTCATCTCTCCAGTGCTCTTGGGTGCTGTGAACAGAGATATATCCGTGCTCCCATACCAACTGTACGGAAATGACCTCCCTTCATCTCTCCAGTGCTCTTGGGTGCTGTGGACAGAGAGAGATCCGTGCCTCCATGCCAACTGTACACAGAGAGAGGACAATTTCGCGACTTGTATTACCCGTAGGCTTAACTTCACAAACTCTTGTGTTGTACCCGAGTATCTGGTCAATATTTCGTGCACTGTGAGAAAATACTTTTGCAGTTACCAAATTTATGTAGTCACAACCCATCAAAGCTGTTAACATATGAACAGCAATATAGTGGATATCTGGTACCATCGCAATTTTGTTATCCGAGATGGCAATAGCAACATAACTGTTTTCTTTGGTCATGTCTGTGATTACACTTTTAACTGTACGTATAGGTCATAGAACATAGTAGTCTGTGTTATTGCTAGTTTATTCGACATAACAACTTCAACACTGAGGGTTTTCTCGGATATCTCCCGTTTCCCCAGCCCCTTCATTCCGGCGCTGCTCCATACTCGCTCGCTTCATCCTCATCGGCTCTCAATACCTCGCTGTTAAGAGCCGCCAAAATCTCTTCCCTCACTTAACTTCAGCACTATTTGAGTTGCTCTTGCAACACAAACAGAACTGCAATAAATGAACTAACAGAGCATTCTGATACTTTTACCGGAGTTTGATTGCTGCCACCCCAAAACCATATTACAGAACTGTTGTGTTGTCACTTCTCTGTAATTTATATTGCAGTGTAAGGATTTGGTTCTACTCCGAACTGGGTTGCCCATTATTCAGTCTTTATTTATCTGCGGGCTTATTACCGACGCATAGTATTCCAGAGCGTGTAACGAAATTCGCGGTCAAATTACGAAAGGAACGTAAAATTTTGTGTTTAGGGTCTACCTAATCTGTTGTAAAAAGATTCGCGAACCTTTATGGCTTTTATGGCGTGATGATACAGCATCTGCAACCGAAAAACGGCAGCAGAATTTTTTTTTCTGGACGCCTGTTCGTTCGGCTGAATTCATGACCTGCCGAACGACTATCGTGCCAGACGACTGTTTGTGATACAAGACAGAAACTTTCGGCCGAACGGTTGTTCTGCCAGATGACCAGTCTGTCAAATGGCGCACTACCTCCGTGGTTTGCAAGCGCGGAGNTTCGGCCGAACGGTTGTTCTGCCAGATGACCAGTCTGTCAAATGGCGCACTACCTCCGTGGTTTGCAAGCGCGGAGCTCCGACTTGCGCAAGGCGAAGCCATAGAGTTAAAAGGGGCATAGACTGGTTCTCGTCTCCTGCCCAAGTCCCCAAATCTGGCTCAAGTATTTCCAATAGAACTGACCAGTTCACGCGTTTCAACAATGATGTACGGTTTGTTTACATTTGGTTCTGCAACAAACCTAAGATATTCCAAAGAGAAAATCGTGACTTGGTTACATCGTAGTGGCGTTAAAACTTAGTTAACTGAAATGCTTGTAGCGCATCAAAGGATTATGTAAACACTATGATAAACTTACTGGAAACAACGTGATTTTGATAGTTCAACTACCTGTCACACGAACTGATTTACAGAGCGTTTGAATTACTTTGTTTTTCTACAAAACTATTAGATGTGCGCCCGATGTGCTGATCTAGTAAATCAACACACACACACACATGTTGAGACTGTCTGCCGATTACATTCAAGACGTATCTCGAAAAAGTCAATGCTACATTCATACGAAAGTACCCGAGGGTCCTACATTGAACCTTGCTGCAGATTTTCCACTAAAAAAGTGACAGGGTCGCTTGAAGTGCCTCAGGAAGTCGCAGCACAAGAACACTGTACTTCAGTTAAGATCCTTGCTTGTAGCGGCGAATGCGTACTAGACGCGCGTGGGAGTATCGCCCCTATCGCTCTCCCGCGTTTCTCTGCCTCAAACGCGGAAAACATCTCCAGGCAGGCGGGCCTCTCAGAGTTTAAATTGGGAATCAATGTTAAAAGAAATTTCTTTTCAATGCATCAGTTTTGAAGTTAACCGTTTCAAAAGTAAATTATTACACGTGACATTTCTTAAGAGATACTGACAAGTTAGGGGCCCCGTTTGCCTGCGTCGTTTTCCTCCTTTTTTGGCCGAGAAGCGCGAGAGCTATAAGGGCTACGCAGGCACGCGCTACAAGTGCGCCATCGCCACTACGCGCAGGGCTCTGAGATGGCGCGCAGTGTTCTCGTAATGCTGCGTGTGCCTATGGGACTTTCAGCGGCTACCCTACCGTTTTATTGTTGAAAAATCTGTAACGAAGTTCAACACAGGCTCCTATCCTAGTTTGATTCGTGTCCCGCTAGTATGTTTTAAAGTACGGCAGTCTGAAAGAGTGATTTACAACGATATTGGAGGGCTCTACAATAATATTTACAGCATACGTTGTAACTTTATAGTACCATTCCGTCCTCGCCTGGGATATATTTAAGATAAACACAGTTTCGTCAAAAACTTGGATTTCAAACACTTTGCAGCGCAATTCATGCGCTATGCAGACGGAACCCTTAAGAAATATTGTCAGTTTTTATGTTAAATATATTTGGAGTCTAAAATTTAACGTTAAAATTTAAATTATACCAAAAAATTACGAATAAAATTTTTTTTATGGATTTTTTATCTTGGCAGTATTTTCTGGAAAATCTTCATTGCGAATGTTTTTCACTATCATTTATTCCCTGTTTAAACTCCGTGGCAGCATGGTTGTTAGGCAGAGCCTTCAAGTATGGGGACGTGGAGGTGGTTACTGCGTAGCTGACATGCGCACTCCACGGGTGACAGACGCCTCCGCGTCGCTCGTGAACGCCGCCACGTGCTGGCAGCGCGCGCGAGAGAAGGACATTAAGGCCGTTGGCCACGGAGTGAGTGAAGTGATTTGGGCGGATCTTTTAAGCGAGGTCTTGAAAGCCGATGAGGGGCAAGCTAGGTGAGTATGGGGCAGCGCCAGAATGCAAGGGTGGGGAAACGGGAGATCCCCGAGAAAACCCGCCCATCAGTGGCATCGTCCGGCACGATCCCCGCATGAGAGAAAATCCGGGAGCGACCCTGCTGGCAATCGAACCCGGTTCGCCTAGGTGTGAGGCGAATAGTCTAACCAGTACACCACCGCGGCCCCGTTGGCCACAGAAAAATCAGTTTTATATTTGTACCACATATTGCTCAACTTGTAGAAATTGTCTGTGACTATCTTTTCCTGAGATACATTTTTATGTATCGCATGGTTTTTGTGCAAAATGTCATGTCAAATGTCAAAACTTTACTGTTTCTGTAATGTACAAATGAAATAAAGCAAACTGTTTGCAGAAATGTAAAAGGGTAACTGAAAGATCTTGTCTTAATTTATTTTATGGTTTGTTAAGCAAAAGTTAATTTCCAAAAATATTAGGGGCTGCCATAAAAAAAAGAAAGAAAGAATTTCCTTTTTTTTTTTTTTTTTCTGAATTTTTTTTGAAATTTTACAAACATTTCCTATTACAATTTTATAGTTGTCTTGAAGAAGCTCTTGGCATCTTCTTTCAGTGTGAATTATGTCATTCCTGTACGTAATATAGTTTCCATTATTTACAGATTTCTAAAACAGATAAATTGTGATTTTGGTACGTATTTATGCGAAAACTATCCGCTAAGAATTTTTTTCTTTAAAGGAAACAGTAATCACTTACAGTGTCTGAAAATTGAACAGTATGTTGTACAAGTATAAAATAATACATTTTTCGTGGCCAGCGCCCTTAAAGGGGCGCACGACATCAGCTGGACCGGAGCCCGGGGTTTGCCCCCGCACGTGCCGCTGGTCCAGACCTTCTCCAGCTTCCACCGAGAACGGACACGCGTGTCCCCCCCCCCCCTTTTACACTAAATATACCACCGAGTCCTTGGCCCTCTTCCCTGCCCACCGCTGCTGCTCAATGCATGCCAGTTGGATGCGTGTGGATAGACGAGGGCGGTGAAGGGAAAAGGTGGCGGGCTCTGAATTACTTACTTCACTTCCGACTGAGGGTTGTATCACGATCAAAAAAAAAAAAAAACACAGGCGCGGATCATAGCACATAACAGTAGAACATTCACGCGACCAGAATAATTGTGTGCGAAATTGGTTCACAATTGAATGCCTTATAGCCCGTTTACAATTCACGGTTACATCAGACATTTCTGAAATCCTGTTAAAGTTATACTTCCAGGTTGTTCCTCCGCCTCACGTAAACAAAGCTTAATCAAGTCTAGGAAATTACATCAAAGGGACAGTTCACCGCATTGTGCGTACTTATTATAATGATATTCTGCATAAGGACTTTTTGTTACTGGACATCACCACCATACCTATTTTCTCCTCGATTGCATTAATATCAGTTATAGATTAAAAATGATATTTATAGATAAAATATAAGTAAAATCGTAATTCCCCACCCCCCTCAATGGTACTGTTACGCGTGAGGTCNGGTGGCTCGCCCACCTCGACCCTCCTCACTCCACAGGCGGTCTGCTCCGGGTGTCCGGCAGCCGAGGGAATTATTGACAGCTGACCCGGCTGGCGTCGCAGCCCCTCCAC
Organism: Clitarchus hookeri; assembly: GCA_002778355.1. Lineage (NCBI taxonomy): Eukaryota > Metazoa > Arthropoda > Insecta > Phasmatodea > Phasmatidae > Clitarchus > Clitarchus hookeri. The sequence goes on from NQII01000045.1 coordinate 133,432, forward strand.
CTGCTGGAGAAGGCGACGAGTTTAGAGGATGCGCAAGAACATTTTGTGAACTAGGACCCTCGGCGCAGCGCGGCATTTAGAGAAATTTCTGTGCGATGGACTACGACTCTATGAATATAGCAGCGGCCGCGGTGTCGGGAGTCTTCTGATAGAAACCATCTGGCTGAGCGCGGTAGCGAGCGGAGTCGAGTGCGGCGAGGGACACCGGTGAAGAGGACGGACGACGACGACGGGAGATAGCGAGGCAACGGCGGACGAGGTGCTTGTGGCGTGAATGGTCGAGTGGGCGTGATACCCGGCGAGTGAAGGCTAGTGTGCGTGAGGGCGCTCGGAGAACTCTTAGAGCATTGCGGACTGGTGGGACCTGGACTAAACTGAGGTGGGACTGAATGAACGTGTGGTACGGATTTTATTTTAATTATCGTGACTGTCAAATATGGACATATAATTTACAAAATAATCGAATAGGTGTTGATACACTGTCTATTGGGACTGATTTTTAATAATTAGACTACATGTATTTATTAGAGGTAGTTTTAAAATGTATTGATTGAATTCATTAATTGTAAAGAGCAAGTAATGTCAATTTATTGTGAGATTTTGGGTCGAGAGAATTTCATTTTTTGTTATTGTAAAATGAATGAGGAATATCATAATTAACCCTTTTATTTAATTAAAACATACATCCCTTAACGAACCTTGTTTAGCCCACTGACTTTTGAGAAATTGTAACAAAACTTTATGTTAACAGAAATATATAACTCTTGTGATACATGACGTATTTAGGAAAGAACAAAATGATTCTTCAATTTTGAGATTTGTACGAATACAGCCATACCTATAAAATTCCTTTATATCCTGTCATTAATTTAAAGTTAATTTTATGCCATGTGCATACTTTTTCAGAGTACGAATGACACCCTCTGGCTAATATCACGAAAGATGGCAGCAGAACTACAGTACTTATCGGTTTCTTTCTCCCCCCACTCATTTTCTGAATTGTATTTTGTTACCTCGCATTTTATACACTTTTAACTACTCTCCTTTGAGGCGTGCAATGCCTTCAAAATAAACTTTTCATTTCAAACATTTCAGCAGCGACAGTGGAAGAAAGAACAAGAAGAGAAGATTGCTATTGATATTGTAACAGTGCTTTGAATGAATCAAGTTCAAGATATAGCAAACCGGTAATCGAAGAAATATTACAGAATATTGCCGAAAAAGAGATAATTGCTATTACAAATGTAAATTATCTAAACATAAAAACCGCACGATTATTTTAATTATATGTAATTATCAGTTGGGAGAAAAAATAATGATTAACCTTTACACATGTTTACTGCATGGATTATTATACTCGCCATCGTGCATGCTGTAAGAATCTAAAGTGCTCGATTTTAGCTCTACTGATTAATATTTAAGGTTTTCAAGTGCCTACTTATTTTTACGTTTTGAAGAAATTTCACGGTTCCGTAGCGTTATACCAATAAAAATTTGTGNTTTTCAAGTGCCTACTTATTTTTACGTTTTGAAGAAATTTCACGGTTCCGTAGCGTTATACCAATAAAAATTTGTGAGAAAAGGCCGAAATAAATATAAAAATTACTTTCAGTTACTTTATAAGCACAGTGATGTACATTTTAATCGTAAATATTATGTCAAACAAATTTAATAAAATTTAATTTAAACATACGTTCTGAATTTAACTAAAGCGTTTCTTAAGTGTCAAAAACGCGATAAAGGATTTTTTNAAATTTAATTTAAACATACGTTCTGAATTTAACTAAAGCGTTTCTTAAGTGTCAAAAACGCGATAAAGGATTTTTTTCAATGCTGAACTTTTTATCTGCTATTAGGAATTTAACTTCTAGGTACTTCTTATTTCAATTTTATTGTGAAACTTGGAACAACACTATGGGCTAACCACAGACAATATTTACAGTTAATTTGAACTTCAGCCAAACACGCTAATAATGCAAATGTCAAAATATGTATGTAGAAAAACATAAATTAGAAACTTCCACAACTCCCGTATTTAATATTCGCAAATTACTTAAGCATATTTTTTGCACTATTATCACACTACTTTTTAATGCAATGTCACACAATTATAAAATATTCATAAACTATATAAATTGTTTTTTCCCCCTTGAACTCCCTTAAGAATTGCTCTGTAAAAGACCGTAAAAAGGAACCGCCTCGGATGGCAAGGGCGAACTGGAACGGGAGTACCCAGACAAAACTCGCGGGCCAAAAGAAAGGTCCGCCACGTTTACCAGCTCTGACAATCCGGGTACGACTTGGTCGGGAATCTGACCAGAATTACCTGCATAAGCCAGGCGAACATACTGAGAGGAATATTATGTTTAATATATCAAGTAAATTTACTTGAATATGTATTTATTGTTTACAGTGAATTAATATTTTGTTCACTCAATTAATCTGTTCTTGCTACANGTTTTCAAGTGCCTACTTATTTTTACGTTTTGAAGAAATTTCACGGTTCCGTAGCGTTATACCAATAAAAATTTGTAAGAAAAGGCCGAAATAAATATAAAAATTACTTTCAGTTACTTTATAAGCACAGTGATGTACATTTTAATCGTAAATATTATGTCAAACAAATTTAATTAAATTTAATTTAAACATACGTTCTGAATTTAACTAAAGCGTTTCTTAAGTGTCAAAAACGCGATAAAGGATTTTTTTCAATGCTGAACTTTTTATCTGCTATTAGGAATTTAACTTCTAGGTACTTCTTATTTCAATTTTATTGTGAAACTTGGAACAACACTATGGGCTAACCACAGACAATATTTACAGTTAATTTGAACTTCAGCCAAACACGCTAATAATGCAAATGTCAAAATATGTATGTAGAAAAACATAAATTAGAAACTTCCACAACTCCCGTATTTAATATTCGCAAATTACTTAAGCATATTTTTTGCACTATTATCACACTACTTTTTAATGCAATGTCACACAATTATAAAATATTCATAAACTATATAAATTGTTTTTTCCCCCTTGAACTCCCTTAAGAATTGCTCTGTAAAAGACCGTAAAAAGGAACCGCCTCGGATGGCAAGGGCGAACTGGAACGGGAGTACCCAGACAAAACTCGCGGGCCAAAAGAAAGGTCCGCCACGTTTACCAGCTCTGACAATCCGGGTACGACTTGGTCGGGAATCTGACCAGAATTACCTGCATAAGCCAGGCGAACATACTGAGAGGAATATTATGTTTAATATATCAAGTAAATTTACTTGAATATGTATTTATTGTTTACAGTGAATTAATATTTTGTTCACTCAATTAATCTGTTCTTGCTACACACATCTACATTTGTTACCTTAAAACAAAAAAATGTAATTAAAAAATAATTTGTTGTACTTAACATTTATTTGGCTGTTCCCACATAATCTACTTATTTTCAGTTCACACTTNAATTAAAAAATAATTTGTTGTACTTAACATTTATTTGGCTGTTCCCACATAATCTACTTATTTTCAGTTCACACTTTTACACGTACATTCAATTAATCGGATTGGTTGGCGTAAGCATTATAAATATCGCGATAGAGTGAAATGAATATTTTGTGTTGGAGTGAATAAGAATTTGGTTAGTTAAAACTATCTTATATGTATAATATTACACATGAGGTGGGAACAAAATTAGCTTGGTCTAGTATCATCATTTATTTCGTTAGCTGTAGGGTAATCGGGTCATTTGTTTGAGTTTGTTCTAATTTACAATTCGGGAGTTTGTTCACAATTTTTTTTTTNGCTGTAGGGTAATCGGGTCATTTGTTTGAGTTTGTTCTAATTTACAATTCGGGAGTTTGTTCACAATTTTTTTTTACAAATAGGATAATATTAGTGTTTGTTAGTGTATTTATTGGTGCTTAAGAACAATATTTATCTGGCGNTTTTTTTTTACAAATAGGATAATATTAGTGTTTGTTAGTGTATTTATTGGTGCTTAAGAACAATATTTATCTGGCGCTTGAACTGCGTCGCTGAGTCTTTGAAATCGCGTTCTTTTTATTTTAAGCACATGCGTTTACAAATACGGTTAGAAGAAGATAGCGCTGAAGTTTATATTCATTATACTAAACATTATATTTAGCATTTATTAGGTTTGTATTGTAGGTTTGTAAGATTAAATTATGTTATTTATTCCAAAAAGTTTCACATAGATGTGCAAGAAAACTTAGAAATCTCCATATTTCTGCAATTACTTGCAAAACAACTGTAAATTTTATAATAATTTGTGAGTAAGTAAGGAAAATCTTAGGTACTAAATTTATGTTTCAAAAAAATATAAATAGTTTTATGGTATTCCTGTGGAGATTTATTTTTTTTTCTGACCAAAATATAAGAAATTATATTGCCTTTGATTTTCACAGGTGTGTATGATTTGATACATTTTTTCGAGTACCAGACCATCCTAATATGTGACAAACTCGCATACACATCTTTTGAAAATTAGTTTTTACCACAAAATTAAAATAATCCTTTTTCATATTTTGACTGTTTAGTGTTACGATTTACTTGATATTCACGACATTCCTATAAATTTTCATGTGCCAACTTAGCATTACGTTAAAGGCAATTTTCTCACCTTCTTAAAGCAATAATAATTTGATGTGTGTATATGGTCCTAGCTTTTACTCCAAGTATTTAACCATAAGAGTGTACATTGTCACGTTTCCTTCATCGCACAATGGCATTTAAAGACAAATTTCTATAGTAACGACGATTCCGGCAGCTGCCTTTCTGTCGAATTTATTTCGGCACTTTACAACTCCATTCCGGTATACAATTCCGCTATCGAGTGTTCAAAAATAGTTTTTTTAGAATTCCTATAGCGGAGTGTTATTCCGATAGTCATTCCGCTAGAGGAATTATTCCGATAGTTTCAAAAATTTGGCCCATGATAGAAGAGTGCATCGGTCTTCGCTCGAGACTTCGCTACAGTGTCGCGTGCGGTAAAATGACGGTGTCACCATTTGAAGTCCCATAGTTCCAGCGGTACGACGGAAACACTGCCCACGAGTTCACAACTTTGCACGTAGAGGCGATATCGCTTTACATGCGCCGGCCGGTGACGTCCGTATGTCACGCTCAATCGATTTTTGCCCCGCACACACAACACGTCGCTCGCTAGGCGGCAGCCTTAATAATGGGATAAACAATCCCAGCGAAACAATGACAATTTTGACAGAAAACATAAAATTCAAGCTTTAACCCTCAAAAATATTTATTGACATAAATGTTATGACTTAGCCGACGTTAGAGGGCATATTACACAAAAAAANCTTTAACCCTCAAAAATATTTATTGACATAAATGTTATGACTTAGCCGACGTTAGAGGGCATATTACACAAAAAAATTGGTGTAGGTACTTTGCTAGTAGTCACGATGACTGAGGTTACCAAGGCGTATACATTGGGCTGAAACCAATCGGGTTCGAATGTCGGTCCTCCATTATAACTTTTCTGTAATAGGTTAACGGAAGCTCTAAATACACAATATTTAGCTGCACCAACCAAATCCCACACGCTTAGGGCAACAGATAAGAACAATAAGTTAATTTGGTTTCAGTAACAAAATATTTAACTGCCCATGTAAAAAACTATTAATCTGGTCACGCCATACAAATTTGGTTTTATTCAACAAAACTTATCTTGTCAGTGCACAATACCTCCCAGAATCGATATTATTAAAGCCTCATAACTTTGACATGTTAAAATAATTTACAATCTACTTCGTGACAGTTTCTCTTTCGTCTTCCCTACGAAAACGTATTTCAACATAATTTAATAGCACACGTGCATTCCTTTATCTGTTTGCTTTTATCAAAGCTCTCTATTTTAGCAGTTACGTGAGCAAGCTAAACAAATTCGAAAAGTATATACAAAAAGTGCTCCAATCGTGGCCCACCGGGATTCGAACCCGAGTACTCTCGGATCTAAGTTTACGCATCAGCTAACTGCCGCGTACGTCGGCCCAAGCGTATATAAATTCCTGTATACTCACTGGGCATGTCGACATTCTCGATGTGTTCGGTGTCATAAATATTACCGATAAGTTGCTGTCGATTCCGAACACTTTTTTTTTTTTTCAGGGCGGTACATCTAGGCAATATCAGCTCTGTCAGCACGTTGTAAAATGATACTGATAAGCACATACTGATCAGCCCTAATCACAATGGATCTGTGTCTCCCATCCAACACTCCAGCAATAACAGTGGTAACGCAGCAGTTATTTTTATNGCCCTAATCACAATGGATCTGTGTCTCCCATCCAACACTCCAGCAATAACAGTGGTAACGCAGCAGTTATTTTTATCTGCCCTGGAGATTAAAAGTAGAATAAAAAATTCAACTACAAAATATACAATTGAGCAAAAAATTAACATTATCAATAAAAACAGTTTTTAAAGCTTATTGTTTGTATAACATATTTTGGTATGGTAGTATTGTACCGTGAATATGTAGAATTTATGCGACGAAATAAAAGAATATTAAACAGCTCATTCAATTCAATAATAGTCTTCGTAGTTATAATTGGATTAACTCTGCTAAATATAAGAATTTTAATTTGTTCTGGACTTCAAGTATTTCTGAGTCAGCTTACTTGTATGAAGTTTCTTTAAAAAAAAATACGTGTTTTCCAAGACCACAAGGTACAGGGTTCAAAACCATATTGAATATTGGACGAGTTTTGTTTTTAATTGCAAATTTAAATGGCTTGCCCTCCGACAGGCTAACAAGCATTAATCGGAAACTGTTAAAGATAAGTAAAATGCACCTACAGGGGTGAATTTGTTTCCATGTTTGATTTCCCATATTCAGGCGATTATTTATACTGAGAAAAAAACACAACTGTTATTGCCTGTTGGTGATTATTTACGAAACTACAAATACACATCCTACATGAGAGCACTAAGTTCCTAACAGAGAAACAAACGATCAACTTCAACTCAACGATTTCCATTAGCTCTTGCAACAGCTGGCTGGAACTGTGACAAAATCACAGAACATTCTGATGCTGTTACCTATTTTAGTATATCGCATAAATATTCTTGTGCATATTCGTTTGCAATCCCTCTGTGCCGACTTTTTATTAGAGTATATACACATACAAGGGAAATTGAAGGAACGATGTATACATATATAACATTAAAACTGTAGGAATGTATATATATATCAGTTACTAGCACTGAATCGTTTTGTAGTTTAAGGGTAGTAGAAATAGAACATTCTGTTTGTTAATCACAATACTGAATGCTGTGGAAACAAAGCAAATATTATTGAAGTTGTTCTGTTGTGTAGTAGGAACGCACTGCTCTGCTTAGCACCCATATGCACAGTTACCGGTGACAAATATAATCACAGACAGGATTGCCACAAACAGTTATGTAGGTATTAGGCGTACCATCTATATTAACAATGTTTAAATGGTACGTACAAACCATCAGACGGCTGTCCTTGTTTTAACAGTCTAGATGGGGTTCCTGCGATGACCCTCCCGTGAATCAAACCCAGTTGACCGTGGTGGGAGACCAAGAATGATAGACGAGGGTAGGTAGTCGGCAGATGAAGGTTTATTAGAATTCGTTCTGCAAAAAGTATTTTTAAACGGCAATTAAACCGTTGTAAACGTTTAGAATAAAGATAAAATTGCCTCTCATATATCACAGTGACGTCCAATGAATATCTTGCGGATGTCACTCTTCGACATTCAGGATAAACAAGGACATCCTATATTAGCAAAGTTACATTCAAAAGACTACCAAAATATATCCAAATGTCCGCCCAAAATCCAAAAAGTTATATAGATATTTTGGATTTCCTATATGCATCTTTAGATGTAGCCAATTACCTTAAGTAATGGCCATTGGTAATTTTGTAATATCCAATGGATATCCAGTAAGTGGTACAAACTGGGAACTACTACTGGATGTCCAAAGGATACACATTAGCGATACACTGTAAAATTTAGATGACATTAAGATATTGTGGATATAATTAGGATATCCGGTCGATATCCTGTCTATGTGGGCTATTATATGTTTACACACGAAGTAAGTTACTGCATTTTTTAAAGCTTTTCATCGTGGTGTATCACGTAGCTTGGGCCGTACTTTCCCTGAAAAAGAATATAAAATAAATTTTTGATCAATAATAAGAATTTTTAAACACTTTTTATGTTACGGCAAGAAAATAATTAAGTAATTAAGTTAAAAAAAAAGGTTTATGATAACAATTNTGATCAATAATAAGAATTTTTAAACACTTTTTATGTTACGGCAAGAAAATAATTAAGTAATTAAGTTAAAAAAAAAAGGTTTATGATAACAATTTAATTTTTTTTTGTAATCAGTATTAAACACATATGTAGTAACTACACAAATTTGTTGACAACAAAAAATTTCAACACATGCGTAATTAAATTTTGCCAGAAGGGTATACTTGTTAAAAAATAAATGTCCCTAAACTACTTAAATAAGCCAGTTATAGTCCATTCACTGCTACCCCCTATTTTTCTGAAGTCTTGCTAAAGTTCTACTTCCAGAATACTCCTCCGCCTCATTTAAACAAAGATTAACCAAGTTTATATAATTACGCCAAAGGAATTACGCACCGTATTCGTGCGCATTCAGAGTAGTAATATTTTGCATAAGAACTATTTATTAGCAGGCATTACCAACACACCTATTTATCGCTGTTTTTGTTCATATTATTTATAAATTAAATNTTGCGGCTGGGAGTCACTTATGAAAAAGTGTAACGCTCGGTAACGTTACGATGAGTCACCGAACGAGAGAGAGGCCCGCCGAATGCCTTGCGTCTCTCTCCCACTCAACTATGATCGGTCTGCCGCGCGCGCAGCACTACGTTGTCACGTAAAATCTTCGCCCGTAAAACCGACTTTACAGGCAACCATTTTTTGTAATCAGTATTAAACACATATGTAGTAACTACACATATTTGTTGACAACAAAAAATTTCAACACATGCGTAATTAAATTTTGCCAGAAGGGTATACTTGTTAAAAAATAAATNATTTGTTGACAACAAAAAATTTCAACACATGCGTAATTAAATTTTGCCAGAAGGGTATACTTGTTAAAAAATAAATGTCCCTAAACTACTTAAATAAGCCAGTTATAGTCCATTCACTGCTACCCCCTATTTTTCTGAAGTCTTGCTAAAGTTCTACTTCCAGAATACTCCTCCGCCTCATTTAAACAAAGATTAACCAAGTTTATATAATTACGCCAAAGGAATTACGCACCGTATTCGTGCGCATTCAGAGTAGTAATATTTTGCATAAGAACTATTTATTAGCAGGCATTACCAACACACCTATTTATCGCTGTTTTTGTTCATATTATTTATAAATTAAATATTATAAATTATAGGAAAATATAAGTGAATGTTAAATTTAATCAAAATTAAGCTGTCTCTATGTTACCACAAGTATAAAAGGCTTGTGATACAATAAGTTTTTAGGAGACAGCCATATACGTCATACATGGGGTGATATATCAAATGTTTGATTCAAAAAGTGTGACGAAACCGCAAATATAGTATACCAGTGANACGTCATACATGGGGTGATATATCAAATGTTTGATTCAAAAAGTGTGACGAAACCGCAAATATAGTATACCAGTGATTCGACATATAGCGTGTGAGACGTAGCCTTAAGAGACACGTTGGAATAGCGCAATTGTATGTCGAGTGATCATAGGAATTCAGGGAAAGGGGATAAGGGATCGGAGCTCGGAGTTGTTCATGCTCAGTCATTCCGGTCACCCGGCGGCCATCTTGTCGGCCATGATGGATCTTTGTGACCTTGACCTTGACCCCGGTGACCTTTGTCCTTGGAACCCCAGAAACCCCCAAAAATATTTATAAACAAGTATTAAAAAATTAAAAATATACGTTGAAAAGTGTATTATTAAAAATGTACTACTAAAAATGTATTTAAAAAACTCTCATTTCCGGAATTTCTCCCCCAGTACCACGCCCAGTAGACGACTTACCCCTTTTTCTCCCTTCGCCATCTCCACCCCTCAACAATACTCGTCTATCGTATGCAGCCATCATTGTTTTTTCGTTTATCATTTGTTTATACAATGCTGGAATACACCATTTTGGATTTCATATGTTTACTTTTACATCACGTAGGTGGAGCTAGTGTATTAATAATCGATATCGCCACCAGGCGAATTGTCGACTTAGCCACATAAAGTAATGTTTGCGCTGTCGTTGCCCTACATGCTGGATTCTATTTTCAACAAATACGTGGCGTTAATTTCTCGATTCAGCCGCCAGGTGAGCTGACGGCACTCATATTCATAGACATAGGAAAAATATGTAATTTTTTCTTCCTATTAAAATTTTTTTTTCATTTAACAGTATACCTACGCACATGATGCGGGACTATGACTACCTGCATAGTTTACTAAACATATATTTTTTAATAAAAAATGTAAAGCTGCTCAATTTTAAAAACTAGTTTTTATTTAATTATATAATTGTACATATAGTAAAATGGTTCTTTATAATTAATTTTTAATAAATGTATTTTATGTCTGTACGTTTTAAATATTAATTTTATTTTTGAAAATTAGGTAAACATATAATAAAGCACAATTTATCCGGAGGCACTTTTTTATTCAATTAATTTATTATAGTTGCTCATGCCCTCGAAAAAAAATTACAAAATTATTAAATATATTTGCATTTCAATATATGCAATTTAGTTATTGGTTATAGTATTTTATGCATCTCGCTATTTACAATCGTGTTGTCCTTGTGCAAAATTATTGTGACATTTATTACACCGACACATATACTTAAAAAATAAACAAATATTGCTGCCACCTGGTAGCTAAATCGACAACTCGTCTGGTGGCGATATCGATTGTTAATACATTAGCGTTACCTACGTGATGTAAAAGTAAACATATAAAATCCAAGAATGGTGTCCTCCAGCAATGTATAAACAAATTATAAACGAAAAAACCAAGATGTCTGCATACGATAGAATGAGTATAGGTGAGTGGTGGAGTTGGCGAGGGGGGAAAAGGGGGTCAGTCGTCTTTTGGGCGTGGTGCTAGGAGGACCTCCGGAAATGTAAGTGTTTTAAAAAAAATTTTAACAATAGATTGTTTAATAATACATTTTAATACAAGCAATTTTTTTATTATTTCTAAATACATTGAAATAATTTTTAATAATACTTTTTAAAAAAATTTTGTAATTCAGTTTTAATTTTTTTTGGAATTTTTGGGATTTTTTGGGTTTTCAACTTTAAAGATCACCGGTTGTCCAGGTCAAGGTTACCGACATCCAGCATGTCAGACAAGATGGCTGTCGGGGGACAGGAAAGACAGAGCATAAGCACGTCCGAGCTCCACCGCTGAACGCCGATGTGCCAAAGTCAGCTTTTTCCTTATACTATTGTAGTTGGGACTTATGTACCCAATGCAAGTTCACAGCTCTTGATTTACCACGACAGCCACTGAAGTTTTACGGTAATAAGTGTGAGAGTTGTGAAGCAGTGACGAGTATAAGCTCTGGCGGTGATAGTAGTGTTGTTGTTGTAGGTGCTGCTGTTCCCTGACGAGGGCTGGGCGAGGAGTGCATCCTCCTCCTATTGGACACTCACGCCCGCCTGGTGGAGCCNAGAGCATAAACAGGTCCGAGCTTCGCCGGCGAATTGCCGATGTGCCAAAGTCGGCTATTTCCTTCTACTGTTGTAGTTGGGATTTATGTACCAGATGCAAGTTCACAGCTCTTGATTTACCACGACAGCCACTGGCGTTGTACGGTGATAAGGGACAGTGTGAGAGTTGTGAAGCAGTGACGAGTATCAGCTCTGGCGGTGATGGTAGTGTTGTTGTTGCAGGTACTGCTGTTCCCTGACGAGGGCTGGGCGAGGAGTGCATCCTCCTCCTACTGGACACTCACGCCCGCCTGGTGGAGCCNCTGCTGTTCCCTGACGAGGGCTGGGCGAGGAGTGCATCCTCCTCCTACTGGACACTCACGCCCGCCTGGTGGAGCCGCAACCGCTGCAAGGTCGTCGAGATCGCCGGCACCAGGAGGTACGTCCTCGACCCTCTGTCCTTCACAACACTGCACTGCGCAGTCAAGCTTGCATGCCACTATCGAAGATTCCTCGGAACGATTCCATGGCCGCTTGTATGGATGGTTCTATGGAGTATTTGGCCACCTGGTGGCCGTTTTCATGGAAGTTTTCGTAATTGGTCGTGTGGAATTTTCAATGGAAGGTTCTATACATTAACAAAATTTTAGTCTATCAGAGAGAGGATAGTAGAGTAATTTTGTTTTGAGAAAGAACGTTAAACTACTAAATAAAAATACCCGAAAATGTTCACTGATTCTAAAACAACACTATAGGAAAATTATGGTAAACATTCGTGTTTATTTAAGACAAAAATTTCAGTTGTAAGAACGAAACGTTTAGGCAGTGCGCATAAATACATTATGCTGATGTCCTGAGTGAAAATTTTTCCTGAACCACAGTTGCAGAAGTAAAATCATTAAATATACACTCGTTTTTACTTGTGTGGCATCGTTGGATAGGTTATTCCAAAGAACCCTCCATAACTGCTTGCATGCAGGCTCGGGTAGCANGCTCCATTCTAGGGTTTCATTTCAGTCATGCTCGGGGATGACGGTCACCTACGGGTCCCAGCTGGAAAGACCGTCTCTCGGAGTTGCCTTGCCCTGGATGTACTCCCCACCCGCCATTATTATTTACTGCACTGCGCAGTCAAGCTTGTATGCCACGGTGGAAGATTCCTCGGAACGATTCCATGGCCGCTTGTATTGATGGTTCTATGGAGTATTTGGCCACCTGGTGGCCGTTTTCATGAAAGATTTCGTAAATTTGTCGTGTGGAATTTTCAATGGAAGGTTCCTTACAATATTGAAATTTTAGTCTATCAGAGACAGGATAGTAGAGTAATTTTGTTTTGAGAAAGAACGTTAAACTATTAATTAAAATATCCAAAAATGTTTACTAATTCTAAAACAACACGTGTGAAAATTATTGTAAACATTCGTGTTTATTTAATACAAAAGTTTCAGTTGTAAGAACAAAACGTTTAGGCTGTGTGCATAAACACATTATGCTGATGTCGTGAGTGAAGATTTTTCCTGAACCACAGTTGCAGAAGTAAAATCATTAAATATACACTCGTCTTTACTTGTGTGGCATCGTTGGATAGGTTATTCCAAAGAACCCTCCATAACTGCTTGCATGCAGGCTCGGGTAGCAGGTCCCGTGGAAGCTTCTGCCCGAGCTTGTACGGAGAATGTCATCGTGGCATGCATGCTTTATGCACGTTGGGGGTTCGCGGTTCGCTCCAGTTCACTTGTCTTCCACTGCTGGCTTTGGGTACCCCTAGTGTAGCAGGAAGCGAATCCCGCTAACCAGCGTGCCAAATAGCCACTAAAATAAAGGAAGTGCAGTAATGCTGTACACTCAAAATTTCCAAGCAATTAAATCTGCGCCAAATCAAATAATTTCACTGGCAGATCCGTCCAAATCGTTCCTCTTGAATTGCTATAAGTCTGCTACTAATTTTAGTTGTGGGCATTCACATATTAAACAGTGATTTCTACTGATTCCTAGTGAATCGCACTGGCCTGGCAGTAAGCCATCAGTGAATTTCACTGATTCGCTAATAAATAGCAGATCATTAACTGAAGATTCAGTAAAATTATTCTACTTATTGAAATCACTGATTCAGATTTATAGTGTACGGCTCGCCGAAAGTAATAGATTTGTGTTTGGGGGAGGGGTATTATTACTAACGAAACAAGGGTGTTTATTAAGAACCGGGGCTTTTTTCAAAGTAGATCTGAGCGGTATAAAAATTGTATTTTTGACTTTTCCAAAGCTTGCATAGTTGAAATATTTTGGGGTAGCATTGTTTAAATTTCTGTGATTTACCAACGAAAAATGTGATTTAGTAGCAGCTGTTAACCTCTTCTGTTTACATGATCAGCCATGTTACTTTATATCGGATAATGCCGAACTGTAGTGAATAAACGTTAAGCGAAACGTACGCATTCAGGAAGAGATTTCCTTACGTTTTACCGTTAATTTAGCTGCAGGTTTTGGAACGCATAGCAGCGAGTGGAGTAGTGTTGCGTAATTTTTCTTATTCTTTGACCATAAGAACATTTATATTNTTTTGGAACGCATAGCAGCGAGTGGAGTAGTGTTGCGTAATTTTTCTTATTCTTTGACCATAAGAACATTTATATTAGAATGGCGCGCCACTTTACAGTGTTCTGGGAGTTTATGATCGCTATATATGAATGTGTTTTCTAGACTTGCTGGAAATATTTCTTGACGTTACACTGCGCCTAATTATTTTCGTTAGAATTCATACATGTTCTACGAAATGCAGTTATCCCAGTTATAATAGAAGACGAGCCTTATCAATCGTACTGAAACATAAAGCAAAAGCGGATTGTTTATATTCGCAGTCCATACTTACTACGAAATGATATAGTGGCGAGGGCTGTGATTATAAGCGAAATTGAAAGTTTGAAGTTCCACCCGATTTTTTGCCTTTTCTATCGAGTATTTAGTTTACCACAATGTTATGTTAAATGTTTTAATCTAAACTGGCGGTGATATCTCTCTCGTCATAGAAAGCATCAGTCAGCAGAGATTAAAACAGCTCATTTTCCAGCAAAATCTATTACTGGTGAGAATATCTGCATAACAGGTATTGAATCCATTGAGTTATGGGTTTCAGGCAGAAAGTATCCGTATATGTTCCACGTTCAGTGTTCAAATTTACAATTTCACGGAGTTATTGGCATTAATTTTCTCGCATAGTTCAGTGGAAAATGTTTACCTAGTAAATAAATTACTTCATCTGAATAACCCCTCTGAACTCCCTGGCGTTAATCCTCGCAAGGAACTGATCACCCTTTGTGATGAACTTCAGCTGGAAGGTGACTGTACAGGGAAAGTAGAACCAGTTTGTTTAGTCAAGCTTTCAGCTGACACAACCTTGCCGCCGAAATCTGAAGTAGCGACTAACGTATCTTTACGTGTGCCGGAGGGGGACGCCCATTCAAGTGTAGTTTTTATAGAACCGATCATGTTAAACATAACCGGAGTACACGTTTAAAGGTCGGTTATTCGTTTAATTACTACCCATTAGATTCTCGCTAATACAGGCAAGGGAAACAATAGAAACCTCGCCAACACAGGCGAGGAGAACATAATAAACCTCGTCGAATCGTATGGGGAATAAAAAAGGAGCGAATTAATGANCTCGCCAACACAGGCGAGGAGAACATAATAAACCTCGTCGAATCGTATGGGGAATAAAAAAGGAGCGAATTAATGACACCAAAATTAGAGGCAGGAAAGAGAAACGGTTCTAGTGGAACGGACCTGTGTATTGAGTTGTCCCTCGGGAATACNCACCAAAATTAGAGGCAGGAAAGAGAAACGGTTCTAGTGGAACGGACCTGTGTATTGAGTTGTCCCTCGGGAATACCTTTGCAGATAGTGGGAATTTGTCACCAATGAGGGCAGGTGACGAGTTGTGCCTTGCCAGGGAAGGCGTAGATAGCCTCATCAAGACGGGCAGAAGAGAGGCATTTTATCAGTCTGGTGATCGTCCCAGCTGTATCAAAGGAAATGCTGTTGAAAATAATTGTGTGAAACTATGCTACCCCAATTAGGTGAATTAGTGTCACACACTTCTGAGTTACCTAAATATGTATCAATATAGTCCTATTTACAAATCCTAACCGGTAAATTATCTGAAGCGTACAATGTAGCAAAATAAAGAAATACATTTTCAANTAGTCCTATTTACAAATCCTAACCGGTAAATTATCTGAAGCGTACAATGTAGCAAAATAAAGAAATACATTTTCAACAGTAAGAAAACCGTATTGTGTTAAGCATTAGAGAGTTGCATCTCTTGTAATGGGTGATTATGTTTTTTACAAAACCCAGCAGTAAAGAAGAGTGAATACCATACATTTCTTAAATACTGGGAAGGACCAGATACGATCACTTAAAAGCATAATAAAAGGATTTATGAAATTTTGTTGAAGAAAAAAAAACTTATTTTACATAGTAATACACTTAAGTTAGCTAAAAATCCTGTTAACCAAAACGAATCAGTGTATAACGAAGACATGGTAAGGAAAGACGAGGGAAATAAATGTAGTGAATATGTTGAGGTATCTTATCCATCTCATTTTATACTTTTAAAAAAAAGTGAGATAGAACCCGCATTCTAAGTCAGGCGAATCCGAATTTAGTGACCCAAATAAGGAGGAAGAGGTTCATAATGAATCTCAAACAGATGATCAAACTTGGGAATCTTCTAGGTATATTCCCTAAATAGTATAAAACAAAGTCGCTTATCTGCGTCTGTCTGTGTATTCGCTTAGTACTTCTAAACTACTTGGTGGATTTTGATGCTATTTTCAACTTCATTTAGGAAATATCTTGAGGAAGGTTTTAGTGTATGATACATTTATATTTAATTTAAGGATAGTAGAGTATGCCAAACCGTTTGTAATCAAGTCGTAAAAAACCGCTTTTAGGGCGCTTACACGGCTTGCGCTGACTAAACTATAAGATATACATCAAATTAATGTACTACAGAATTGTAGCTCTCAAAAAGGTCTTCAGAAAAGTCCGCAATGTTTATCTTTTAAGGATGACCCACAGTAACCATTTTTGTCTCTCAAAGTATCGCTGTAAAAACTAAATTGTTACCGGGCGAAGCCGGGCCGGTTCGCTAGTTTAAAATGAACGTTTCCTGAAATCACTGAACATCCCAGGTATCCTCTTAGCTAAAGATTACGGAGTGTAAATAATGAAAAAAATGTTCATGTAGGTGTAGCCTCTGAACATTCTAAACAGAGTGACGTATAGTTAGCATTGTTTCATTTGACGAATAAGAATATATTCATTTATTATTATATTTTCATTAATACTTTTTTCGTTCTAGGTAATATATATCACAACCTTTGTTAGAGGTGACACCTTTAGCGGAGGATTATTTTTGATTCAGGATCAAGACGTTCTACTCACGCGCGACAGGTGGACTATTGTCCTCGAAATACCAGTGAAAGGGTATGGAGATTATCTCGACGAATTTAAGCTGCATCTGACTAATTTGAAGTTAACCAGGAGAAGACAGGGTACACCATCTTATCCTATAGGAAGAATTTTCAATCTTGAATGGGTTAGTAACCGCCCTTAAAGAAGACGTTGAAGATCTGATTAAAATTTTACCAACTAAGATATCTAGGAATAAGAGAGGGTTAATTAATGCGGGTGGTCATGCTTTAACAAATAACTTTTTATTAAGAATCCGTCCAACGTGTCTGGTCTGAGTGATTTCTGCTTACGAATAACATTAAAGAAACGTTACGCGACTTGTATACGTTTTTCGGTTCCCCCATTTTTCTATAAAGCACGTTTTTGCGATAGTGTAAATGGCCCAAACAAGTGTTTTCACTGTCAGTTTTAGGTATAAACATTCCGGTACAAAACCTTTTTAAAAAAAAAGAATAGGGACGTGCATCAAACCTTTGTTTTTATTATTACGTCATAAAATGGTAGGGTCTCCGCTTAAAGACTCACATAGGTGCGTTATCGACGGCAAGACTGCACGACAGTACAGTGCTTTGCGCGTAGAGGCGATGAGAGGGTTGATTCGCATGTCTCGGTTGACCCTATTGCTCCCACGCTTGTAGGGCGGAGACGTGAAAAATTCCTTCGACCAGGCGGCCACCTTAATTTGGAGCGGCGGCGTTCTTGTAACGGCGCAAGTTGTTATGAACGGAAGCAAGGGTGCGAAATGCAAATGCGCGAGGGCTCCGCAGTTGCGGCAGAGGTAGCTGCCAAGTGGAGCAACGAGGGGTGAATGAGGAGGGCTGGAGGAAACCACCAACACTGCGGCAGTTTCCGCCACAATGCGCATGCGGGAATTCCTTCCTTCTCTCTCTCTCTCTCTCTCTCTCTCTCTCTCTCTCTGTCTTTTTATCCCTGCATTACGGAAATTTTCCGAACCGAAGGCCTCTTGCCGGAGGAACCCTATTTTATATCTCTGGTACTAAAGTGTTTTTAAAGTAGGTCGTGCATGGTTTAAACGAGTCCAATACGAAACAGGGAATTTCAAAGAACACATTCGGTGATAGATATAGTCCATTAATGTTTACTTCCAACTTTTATAAAGCCCTGCTTGAGTTCTACTTTCAGGATATTACTCCGCCTCATGCAAACCAGTCTTAAGCAAGTCTATAAAACTACACCGAAGGGACAACGAACCTCATTCGCGNTCTCTCTCTCTCTCTCTCTCTCTCTCTCTCTGTCTTTTTATCCCTGCATTACGGAAATTTTCCGAACCGAAGGCCTCTTGCCGGAGGAACCCTATTTTATATCTCTGGTACTAAAGTGTTTTTAAAGTAGGTCGTGCATGGTTTAAACGAGTCCAATACGAAACAGGGAATTTCAAAGAACACATTCGGTGATAGATATAGTCCATTAATGTTTACTTCCAACTTTTATAAAGCCCTGCTTGAGTTCTACTTTCAGGATATTACTCCGCCTCATGCAAACCAGTCTTAAGCAAGTCTATAAAACTACACCGAAGGGACAACGAACCTCATTCGCGTGCAATCAGTTAAATAATATTTTGCATGAGAACTATTTCTTAATGGGCATTACCAACACTCTTACTTTGTCTATATTTTTGTTCATATGAATGATAAATTAACTATTATAATTAATTGATAAATTACAAGTAAAAGTTCAGTTAGAACAAAAATAGCATACTTTTATATTAACACATTTATGAAACCCTTGCGATACATGACATATTTAGGAGAAGAAAAAACCCGTACATGTGGTGATTTTTTGAAGGTTTTGTTCAAAAAGTGTGAANATACATGACATATTTAGGAGAAGAAAAAACCCGTACATGTGGTGATTTTTTGAAGGTTTTGTTCAAAAAGTGTGAAAACGTTTTAATAGACTAAAATTAAAAAATAATAATAACAATTATTTTGGAATTGATTGATAATCTAAAAGAACGTTACAATTAAATGTAGTTATACTACTACACGTAATACTTGCATCGCTGTCGGTCCTTTTCTTTACGTCCGAAACAGGAGCACTGAAAGAACAAGTTCTCTATAACTGAAACAGTTTCGTAGAAAGGAGCCTGATAATCTAAAAAAAACATTCTACCGTTAGATGGATCTACATTCCTGTTGAAGCACTTCAGTTCTGACAAGTTCTTAAATGAAAAAGCAACGTAATTTATATATATATTTATTTATATTTTTATGAATACCCAGTGAACGCATTCTGGCCCAGAAGTTAAAGGCGGCTGGGGTTCAACTTCTGAGGTTCCCGGTTTGACCAATATCTAGATAGCATGAACATTTTTTTTTCGCACGAAGATTCTTGTGTGACTAGGGAAGAGAGGGGCGTTTCCTCCTACGGGACCAATACATCTACTTTAGGAATCGTGCATCGTTAGTCTACACAGGTGAATGTAAGTGGTGTTGTTGTAGCTGCCTATGTTAACATGTCTACTTAACAGTAATCTCCACTGGCAACAAAATAAACTTCTTCAGTTATGAGAGTTGTAGTCAAGCGATGAAGTAGCCGAAGAAATTTTGTGACGGCGATAGTTTACCTACGGTTAATGGATGAAAGTTTCTTCCTTAAGTTGGCATTAATTTACTTCCGATTAGTATACCGTAACCTTGCTTTACTTAGTTCCATAGCACTTTCAGATAAACCATTAGGGTAAAATATCACTATTTCATTAAGAAATTTTATAAAACATTAATTTTGGTATTTAAGCTAATACTTAGGGTTATAACGCTCAGTGTAGATAGGACTAATGTACTTGGATAAATTTATTGTTTTTTTTTTTCAGATGGTGCAAAAATATAAGTATTTAAAATGTTAAGAATACAAGAAACTGGTACGCAAATAATGTTAAAATGTGAAATTTAAAGTTTTTAACCAGATAAATAAGCCTTTGGAAGCTACGACCAAGCCTTTGGAAGCAACGACTCAGTTAACCATTCTATTAACTATTAATGATAGAGCCTCTTATTTTAGTAAATTGCTAACTGCAGGTAGTGAAACGTCAGAATGCCCCCAACCACAACACTCTCGATAAAAACCTTCAAGACATTTATTGTTCCCAATTCTACTGAGGCTATACAAAGCTCTCTGAAAAGAATAATGGCCTTATAAAAAATAATCCCATATATTTTACCTCAAAAAATTTACACGGAAACTAAAACTAAACGAAGATAATCTTAAAAGGGAAAACTAAACTCTGATAAAGAATAAAAAAAAACGCAGCAACGCAAGACTCAGACACGAATATACCTAGACGAAAATATACTGCTATGCATGTATTATGTGGTCCAAAGAGTTTATAAAACAAATTATTAAAATTGTGTAATTTGAACTGTATGCCAGAAATGATGTCAGATAATTTAAGTGTGTTTTTCACTGGGAAAGTGTATTGCTACACAAAAAAATTTACTTGAGAAAAGTGCACGTAAATTTTGAGAAAATTTTCGTGGGGGAAAAGGTCCTACAAGTGAGCGTAATTGCCCGTAAATTTTAAGTTTGTCTGCATTTGTTCTTTTTACTGTAACTGCTTGTTGCCAAAGTAGTTTTCGTATTTAATTACTTGTAAGGATGGTTTTGTATAGCATATTAAAAATAGTTTCCGTCTTTATTAATGAATTTCTTTCAGAATAATTAAAAAAAAAATATTTTCTAAGTTTTTGTTTGAATTAACCTGAGCGGAATGGCCTCCCCTACCCTATTGTGTGGACTCTGAATTAGAGTGGTGGGCGGATGTCTTTACTCGAGGTAATTCATTTTGTTCATTGTCCGTACTTATTCTCGTAAACTCGGTATGACTTTCATCTCTGTAATTCGTCGTGCTGGAACAACAGCCGTATTTTCGTTTTCATAAACCTCCGTAGCTGAGTAACTGAAAAATTTCTTATAACGTATTTTAAGATATAAAATGTGGCTGTGAATGGATTGATGCACTCGAATGTGCAATACACAGGATTAATTAAAAATTAGTACATACGCTGCTAAAATTGTTTAAAAAATACAGATTATTTTGCATATTAAAAAAAATGCGTATTTTGTTTACCAGTGTAAAATATTTTGCTGGACTATACATATTTAAATGTTTAAAGAAAACAAGTATATTTCTAAGATTTTATTTTAAGCCCATTTATATCAGGAACAAAAGTTATAATTTTTAAAACTAAAATAAATGTGTATAAAATTTAATATTACTCATTTGGAAAAAAAAAAAAAAAAAAAAAAGTCACACTGGACGTGGCATCGCAGGTGCACGTAAATCGGTACAGGAACAGGACAACACATCAAAGTATTCTTACCACACCAAGCATGTATTGCAGGGGACCAAAACTTGCAGGATGCACTTAGTATGATGTTGGATCACCCGTAGTACGGAAACAAGGCGTCGATTCGGTCGGGCATGGAGGCATTCAGACGTCGGATGTTCTCCTGAGGAAGATCCTGCCACAGCTGACGCAACTGACCCTCCAAATACACCATGGTTGCCGCACAATCTGGTCCCAAATGTTCTCGATGGGCGAGAGGTCTGGAAACATTGCTGGCCAAGGAAGCATGATGACATCACAAAGGCAAGCCAGAGATACCCGTACTGTGTGAGGCCCAGCATAATCCCACTGGAGAATGGGGCTGTCGAGCTACACCTAGAAGGGTAGCTCACATAGTTGCAGAATATCCTGTGTGTAACGCCACGCCATCATGGTTCCTTCAATCACCACCATTGAGGCGCGTGAGTCGAAGGAAATGGCACCCCACACCATGACACCTCTCGTTGGGATGGTGTGCCGCTCTACAATGAAGCGTGGATCACGGCCCTGGCCAGGACGTCTCCATGCTCGAATTAGGCGGTCTTCTGCATCCACACAGAACCGTGATTCGTCACTGAACATCACTAGTCGCAAGTCCGTAAGCTGCCATACTGTCCGTTCCCGGCAGAAGGTCACGCGTGCTCGGTGATGCTCAGGTCGTAATGAAAGATGTCGGAAGGGACGCCGCGACGACAAATCCCGCTTTGCTAGCCGCCTGGATGTGGTACTGGCGGACACAGGCGTATCCTCAGCTGCCGTTACATGTCCCTGGATGGTGCGCAGCGACGCCTGTAGAATGCTTGCAGCCTCTAGCACGATGAAACGATCCTCCCTGCTGGTGGTTCGCTGGGGTCAACCCGAGCCTTCTCGACGGGTGTGTGTACCCTCCTGTCTCCACTGCGTCAAACATCATCTCACACTGTAGGCAGAACGATTCAAGTGGTTAGCAATGCACCGAAACGTGCAACCTGCCCCTTGGAGGCCGACGATGAGGCCTTTCTCAAACTCATCCAGCTGGGCAAAGGCTTATCGAATGCGCCCTCGGGGCATGCTACGTGTTCACTGAACTTGGCTCTGTGGCTTACATTGCTCATACTGTTACCTAGACTTATTAGGTGTCTTCCAGCTATGTCATATGGAGGGACATGTATGCTCTCTAACGGCACATCCGTGCAAGCAAACCGCATTAAACGTAAATGGCATACATGTCAGGCTGTGACGATAGTCTGTGGTAACCTTCGTCGTACTCGCGCGATTCGGTAATGGTGTTCGATTTTTTGTTGCAAATGAGTGTACAAATATTTTAACATTAATGCCAAGCTTTCTGACATACAACCATGGTATTTATTATAAGTACTCTATTTACGAAGGCTTTCTTGCAAAGTGTCCTTTCTGAAGCAACCAGGATGGAAATACGGTTACATTTTAATAGATTCTTATTACGTTTTTTGAAACAATTAAAATAAGTAAAGTGTAGCAAATTATTTTACAGAGTTGCAAAATTTATGCATTCTTCTATAATACTATGCAACGTAGATTGTGTTTTTTAGAACAATTTTGGTAGCTTGTGTACTATTTTTCATAATGAGTTCTGCAGGTTGTAAGGTCTGGCGTAGCACTCCATTGGAAAGCACTCTTAAGAAGTTTCTCAAGACAGTAAGTACCTAAACTTGTATCCGGTCTCGCCCGATGGCAACTCCTGAAAGTTCCCGTCACGACCTTGAGTTTAGAAGTATAGCTGTTGAGTTCGTTGTGTCTTGGTCCGTCGCGCAGTGCGCGTGACCAATGCCCCAGAGGC
>NQII01000045.1:157062-173129 GCA_002778355.1 Clitarchus hookeri
TCTTCTCTCTCTCTCTCTCTCCCCCCCCCCCACACCATGAGCCGGCCAACGCTTTTCGAGTGCCCACCACCTGCGTGCACCAACACCCTTCAAGACCACCCTCCACCAATAACATATTTCTCGGACACGCCACGCTTCCTACTCGCAGCGGAACTTAGCGGTGAAATACGACGTGATCACCCGAACAACCAACAACGGTTTTTCACCGACGCAGCAAGCAGTTTCATTCGAAGCAAGTGTTTTGTTGCTGTAGCTGGTTCCAAGGAAGTTTCGGCCGAAATGAAGAGTAAGTGAGGTAAAACATTCGCCGACTTTTCAGTACAAGCGTGGCGGTTCGTATGTTGGCGTGCTGCGAGAAGAAAGTTTGCGTCTATTGGTGCTGTTACAATGACTCATTCACATTAAACCTGTGATTAGGCGCTTCACGTTTCGCAATTTCATGAAAGTTGCTGAGAAAGAGTAATTTAACTTTTCAAGGGCGATAGAAAAGTGGAATTGAAATATTGTTTCATGTGTGAAAATATGTTTGGAGGACGTTTCTTCTAGGTGGAAATTCTCTTTACAATTACCTTCATTTCTCGTTGGTTACTTAAGCAATATAATTCAGGCAAATGGAAATATCATGAATCCCTAGCAGAATTTTGTTTTGTAAGTCCTTTAAGTTAACTGCTTTATAGGCACACACACACATATATATTTATATATACAGGATTATCTATAAGATATTGCTTTCTAAAGTAGTATTTTGTTTAAGTAGTACTTATTCTTCAACGAGTGTATATATGACATCGTTCATAACCTCATAAATATATTGATTTCTATTTTTTGAGTTCTTTAATTACAAAAACATAATTTTAACGTATACATAGAGCTTCACGATGTAGTTCGGTTATTAGTTCATTTGATGGCTAGGTCACAAGTACTGAAGCTTAGTTGCGGACAACTGCAAAGCCAGCGCTTACACANCACGATGTAGTTCAGTTATTAGTTCATTTGATGGCTAGGTCACAAGTACTGAAGCTTAGTTGCGGACAACTGCAAAGCCAGCGCTTACACATGGATTTATTAACAGAAACAGGACCGATGAGCTTAACATTACAGTACTGTAGGCTTTGTGGGTGCTTGGTTACCGAGTTAGAGCCTTACCCATGAATGAAGTCATAACGTATGAGCAAAGGTTCGTGTGAAAGAAGTCCAGCGTCCACTATTACTGCCCTCTATTAATTTAGCCTTTATATACATTACCTTTTCAACGTAAACTCAAAAATTGAAGTAACGAGAGCACAGAAATGTATAACAATACAAAGGGCACACATATGGACAGTCCCGATAGTATCTTACTGGGCTTTACTTCGCATGTTACGCACAGAGGTGGCGGGGTTGTCTCTATACAGTGCGCCTAAGTCACTTGACCATCGACTCTGTTATAAAACAATCAGCCGTGCCAATCTCCATTTTGGCCTTTTCGCTGCGTGTTCGAGGCGTTTTCGGATTGCCTTCGTCAGCAGTCCCGTCTCTATGAAAACAGTCCAGAAAAAAATCGATGCTTTCTTCCTGCACGAGGTTGTCATAAACGGAGCCGGGATGGATAAGATAATAGACGGCTAAACCTAGTGATGATGATATTAGTTCTTATCCCGATTCATGCTGGGGGTTCCAGTCTACTCGATGTATATTCCACGGCCACCGAACGCACTGTCAACCTGACGTCTTGCTCGTGTGTTTCTGACCATGTTTCTGACCAGCCTGAGTCTGGCTGGAGAAGAAGTTTCTGGATCCCTGCATGCTGGAGGAGATCTAGAGAGCTCCCCGCTCAGAGGAAGGTGGACACAAGGAATAGCGATACAGCTCCTGTACTGCATGGCCTGGTCGAGTCACTGGAGGTTGCGATAGTACGTAGTCTATTGGTGGTTTCTTCACACTTTTCGAATCACACCTTTGAAAAATCACCAATGTATGACGCGTTTGGATGTTTCATAAATATGTCATGTATCACACGCGTTGTACCCTTCTGTTAACATAAAAAGGTCTTATATTTTGTTAAATTGAACTTTCATTTGTATTTTATATATAAATTACATTGTTTCAGTTGAAATTAATTTGAATAAAAACAGTTAGAAAATAGGTGTGTTGGTAACGCCTACTAATAAATAGTTTTTCTGCGAAATGTTATTAATCTAAGTGCACACGAATGTGGTGCGTTGTCCCATTGGTGTACTTTTTTAAACTTGGTTTATTTAAGCTCTGTTTGCATGAGGAGGAGAACTATCATGAAAGTAGAATCTATCAGGGCTACATAAAAGTTGCACGTAATCGTGAATGGAATGCACCTCGGTCGCGGACCACAGGTGCCTCCGAGTGCGAGGATCTCAGGGGATGTGGGAGACGGGGCTGATGGCTTGCTGCAGTATCAGGTTGGGGATCGGAACTGATCAATTGCGGCGTTAGCTGGATGCCCTTCATAGCTGATCGATCGTGACTAAAGTCCATTGCCTTTTTGGCTTGCGTCTTGCTGTAGTCCAATGAGAGAACGGACACATTTGTCGGAGGACCACCCAATGAAGGTGGGTCCGTCAAGTGGAGAGATTTGGGGGGCTCTTAACATCGAGGTTTTAAGAACCTGTGAGGGTGAAGTGAGGCGAGTGTAGAGCGGCGCCAGAATGAAAGGGTGGGGGAAACGGGAGATCCCCTAGAAAACCCGCCGACCAGCGGCATCGTCTGGCAGGATTCGCACATGGCGAAAATCCGGGAGCGACTCCGCCGGGAATCGAACCAGGTTCGCCTAGGCGGGAGGCGAGCGGTCTAACCACTACACCACCGTGGTCCCCGCGGTCCGTGGACAGCCTTGTGCTGGGAGACGAGACATGCAGAAGTAGAGCACCGAAGGCGAAGGTCTCAGTACCTCCGTAGATTGTGCCTCGCTACCGTCATTACGATCTCGTCCGTAAAGTTCCCCCGCGCTCAAGGGCTTCGAATCGAACCGAGAACGTTAGAACAAGTGAGTTAACTCGAAACCAGTTTGCTTTGCACTATGTTACACTATGTTTTAAAACATAAACAATTTTGTTTTACACTTGTCCGTTACTTGAAATATTGTTTAATTTTTTTGCAGTTACAAACATATAAAATTAGAGCAAATTAAAAAAAAAAATTGTTCTGGGACTGAACTGCATATTTTATGTAAATATTTCCATAGATGGACTGACTGTTGAAAAAAGTAGCTGAAGGAAAGTGAAAGTAGCCTGATAAAGTGACACATAGGCAACTGAGGAAACATTCTAAAAAAAACATGAAAATTAAGTATTTATTTATTTATTAGCGTAAAGTTTAACCATAGCATAGTAACGATTTCAACAAATACGTATTATTTAAACTACGAATATATAAACATAAAAATTACAATTTTAGTGTAGTGACGTAAAAACATTTATTTTTAAAACTTTACATTGTTTTGTCACACACACACACACACACACACATATATATATGTGTGTGTGTGTGTGTGCCAAAACAATGTAAAGTAGTACAAATAAATGTTATTACGTCACTACACTGACGCCTGCGGCGTCCCTATATTTTATTCGTCCGTGCCACGCACTAACGAAGCTCGCAGGCGAACGACATCAATCAGGATTTAGGGCCTGGCAGCCGTGACGAAGGGAACGGCGCCA
This sequence comes from Clitarchus hookeri, assembly GCA_002778355.1. Taxonomy (NCBI): domain Eukaryota; kingdom Metazoa; phylum Arthropoda; class Insecta; order Phasmatodea; family Phasmatidae; genus Clitarchus; species Clitarchus hookeri. The sequence continues at coordinate 160,734 of NQII01000045.1, forward strand.
GATCGGCCCTACAAGACGACCATTTGCATGGGAAGGCGGACATGCGGGAGAATAGCGTCACGGTGTGGAATCAGGTGACAGCGGGAAGAACACGAAGGCAGCGGCCAGGGGGAGATCCCGAAGTATTCCCACAACGCCGAACCAAACAACAAACCTCCAGCTAGAATAGAAGGACAGACGCCAGACTCCGCGAGCAGGCAGGAACGGCGAGACGTATTTATGACCTCGCCAGGCTGTGTTTTGTCCCAGGCTTTCGACCACAATAAAAACCGAGAGAGCGTTTGGACGAGCGCAACGAGAGGCCCCTTTCAATTATTTCCGCACGGACAGAACGGAGTGCTGAAACTGGTAAACCAGAACAAAACAGCAGACGCTGGACCCAAGTATGGAGCTGGAGTACACACCCGCGGTTGATTACCCAGGAGGGCGGTCTGCGGCTACCTGGAGAAGCGGGGGCAGTTTAATATGGCAATGAGGGCCTACAAAACCGCAGGAGTCTAAGGAAACAGGGCAGTCAGCCGACGAGATTCCGGAAGGGAGGAGTGATTCCGCAGGAGACGAGCACGGCAGCCAGCCGCCATCAGATGCAGAGTCCTGCGTCGACCCGAGAAGGAGGGACGTCGAGACGAGTCACCGAGGCGCCCGTGACAGGACGAGAGCAGTTCCAGCTCACCGGACCTCATCTGCAAGAACAACTACCAGCACAGCAAGCCAGATAAGTACAGTCATCCAGCGAGTGTGAAGGACCTTTAGTAGTTATCCCGCAGTGTGAAGGATCTTTTAGAATCATCCAACAAGTGCGACGAAGATCCCCCCCCCCCCCTTTTACGACGCGAATTGTACGGAGCATACGTAGAAAAGGGAGGGAGTTGTCTCAAGGGTTCATGTATCAATTCACATGTTCATGCAACAATAAAACCTCGATTTGTGAAATATGAATTACCCTGTATTCATTCATTAGTGAATTGGACCATTAAACAACAGTGTCGAAGCATTCCTACGCCCGATCACTGAGGACTAGTATTAAGTGTTGGCGCCTCACGCCACAGAACAGATTACAACACCTACGTCCAAACCTCAGCTTTGGCAGGTGTCAACACTAAAATTGTAATTTTTATGTTTTCTATAATCTTTATATAATATTGTTACTTTTCTCTTTGCAATAATGTTTTTGGAGTAAATTAATTTTAGGTTATCTGCTACCTTGCTTCAAAGCATCAACAGATATACTAAAATAAATGTAGGTTGCCATTTTTTATGTTCAGTCTTACCATAAAGTGAACTTGATATGATTTAAGTCTGTATTTACTTTCGCGGGTCGGTCATTCCGCAGTTTACTTGCCACATAACTGAAATAATTGTTATATTTAGTACTGCTGTGAACGAATGAGGGCTCTAAGGTTTATTTTTCAACGGATTAGTTGTGTTACGGTTTATGTAAAAAATAATATTCTAATTCTTAAACAAGTATTATATTATTTTAATCACACAAGAACTTTTTTCTTTATTGAAAAAGTGAGATCAGCATAGCAACTAATATTAAAATTTTTATGTATAGTATAACCAATTGTGCAAAGTGATAGGTGGTGACATTGAAATGTAGACATTTACGAATCCTAACAAAATGTTCATGATTCAGCGTTGGCAGTTTTAACTTATTAATTCGGTATATAGTCCACGGTTACTTCCAACTTTTCTGAAACGCTGCTAACGTTCTGCTTCAAGGATATTCCTCCGCCTCATGAAAACCAAGCTTAGCTACGTCTAGAATGGAGTGGAGAGATTTGGGTGGCTCATAACATCGAGGTCTTAAGAGCCGATAGCTAGGTCTATAAAATGACGCCAAAGGGACGACGCACCGCATTAGTATACACTCACTTTAATAATATTTTGCATAACAACTTTTTCATTTTAGGCATTACCAACACACAAAATTTCTCTCCGTTTTTATTCATATTAATTATGAATGCAACATTAAAATTTATAGATAGTATAGAAGAAGTTCAATTTAACAAAAATAAGGCACTTTTACGTTAACACAAGTACAAAACGTTTTTGATAATGACGTACTGTATTTGGGAAACAACCAAACACGTCCTACATGGGGGTGATACAACAAGTGTTGAGTGCCGTTTGGACCTACGATCGACTTAGGCCTAGTTGGTCAGTCGCTGGCATTGCACATCTGAGGTCCCGGGTTCGATACCAAGCTCCAGCGGGCGGGAAACATTTAGATTGGGGTTCTCGCGTGGTGATTGTGACGGACAATGCCGTGTTGTGCAGGCTTTCTCGAGGTTCTCCAGTTTCCTCCCCCGTCTTCATTCCGCTTCGTCCCCATCCACCCCCCCCCCAACTCGTCACACCTCATCCATTATTCGGGTTAGCCGAAGCTAAAAAGTTTGTCCCTCGGGGAGTAGGACAGTCGGCCCCGTTTACCGCCAGCCTCTTCTCATCCATACGTGTACCCTGCCTCAGGCGGGAACCACATTTGCATTTTCATTCGAGCTACTTGTACCTTTTATTTTACTGCTAGTTTCTCGTGTTAGAGACGTCTCCTCTAATGCACGTCCAGCCAGTCATTCTCGCAGAGATATAACTATAGTATATCCGCGGTTTCTTCAAACTTGTGAAAAATCACCCTATTTATGACGAGTTTGATTGGTTCCTAAATACGTCACATATCACAAGCATTTCATTCTTGTGTTAATATCAAAGTGTTTAATTTTTTTGTTGAATTGTAAATTTACTTTTATCATGTCTATAAATTCTAATATTTCATTTATAATTAATATGAATAAAAAACAGGGAGAAAATGTATGTTTTGATAATACCTAGTAAGATATAGTTCTCATGCAAGGTATTATTACATTGAGTACGTAGGAATGCGCTGCGTTGTCCCATTGGTGTAATTTTCTAGACTCTGCCAAGGTTACTTCTATTACCGGTTGGGAAGATCAATGTTAAAAGTTGTCTACTAGGTAAGCGCTAGTGTTGCCAACGTACCACATTTTCTCTTTTTTCTACGTTAAAAAGCAGGATAATTTTAATAATCATAAATTAAATATAAAATAATTTCTTAACTAAGTAATATATTTCTCTTTATTACTCACGTAGCATAACATTCAATTAAAAGTTACTTTTTGGAATACTGCGCACCTTGCGGCGGAAATTTTCCCTATGCCAAACTCCCCCACAGTAAATCACGTTTTGTTCCTAATCTGAGTAGAATAAACCTTAACCTAGTTAAGCTCTTGTTTGCTTGATGCGGAGAAACAGACTGCAAGTTGAACTTGAGCAGGGCCTCATAAAATTTTTGGAGGAGTAACCGTGAAAGGACTTTAATCGCGTATTTTTTCTTGGAGCTGTGTAAGCACGCACGTGCGGTTCCGCGCGAGCTCGGCGGGTCGGAGAAAGCGAGCTCCCAGGCAATTTTCTTCTCAAACAAAGGCGTTCCCTAGGCAAGGCGCGCGGGTACGATTGGTCCATCACTGATACCTCACCCCCCAGCTCGCGATGCGAAGCCGCGAGGGGGGTGGAGGGTATGATAATGGCGCCACGCGAAGCAGTTGAGAGCAGTGCAAACACGCTGAGGCGACCCGACAGAACGAAGCGGTGCTCCGCCATCGCCCCTTCCGACCTCTCCGACGCACGGCGGAGGAATAGGGGAGCGATCTTCCGACAGTGACTGGTCCGTGATTACTTCCCCGTTCCGCTGCTGGTGCGTCTCTCTGTCACCCCTTGTTACAGCTATGTGATCTGTCATCAGAAATTATGCACAGAATACCTTACTCTTTCAGGCACGTATCTAAAAGTAATTTAAGGCGTTGAAATGAGCAAATTTTTTTCATTTTGAACTGCATAATGCATTCACGGTTACTTCACAGGATATTACTCTCACCTCGTGCAAACCAAGCTTAACTAGATCTACAAAATAACACCAAAGGGCAACGCACCGAATTCGTGGGCAGTTAGTTGAAATAATATTTTGCACGAGAACTATTTCTTACTAGGCGCTACCAACACACATGTTTCCTCACTATTATTTATTCATATTTGTTATAAATGAAGTATTATAATTTATTAACAAAACCTAAGTAAAACTTACATTTAACAGATGTATAAAACGTTTGTGATACATGGCGTATTTAGTAAATAACTAAACACGTAATACGTTGGGTGATTTTTCAAAGGTTTGATTCAGAAAGCGTGAATAAACCACGAATAGACTAGACTATTGTAAGTATGACGCTCTGCTGTATATCGGGATCAACGAAGACACGTATGTGTTTGATGGTATTCGAAGCAGCTGTTTATGCGACTAGTTAATATAATATAAACAACGAATGATATCTCCCACAATGTCTGGTACTTTCCTCATTGGATGCCATTTTCTGCAGTGTACAGTGCTCAACATAAGATCCACTTCCATCGCAACCACCAAGCCTGAAAGAGTTAAGGCCATTGGCGCATGCTATATTTTGAGGTTTAGAATAGATTAAATATTGCCATTACATGTATTAACTCTTTGAGACACACTTCAATTTATGGTTTAATGTGAAGCAAACAAAACATAATTTATTATGCGTGCTGCACTTCAGTCAACACAGCACTTGTGTTTCGTTGCCACAGCCAATGAATTGTAGGCTATACGTTCGGATACAGTTATATGAACCAATTATGACCTAGACCAGTAAGACGGTTCGCGAATCATTTACTTACAGGTGAGATCATTGGCCATTGAGCTTCAAAGTGTTCATTACAGACCAAAAATTACCTGCCCGTCCGTAATATACACAATTGTGTACACTGAGCCTGAGTCCTGAGAATTGTAACAAGTATTTAATACTTATTTTAATTTATTCCTTTAATTTATTTCACAGAGCATATAGAGTATTTTGCCCACTACAGAATCGAAAATGTAGAAATTAAAATGGTATTTGTTGACTATAATTAAAGGGCTATCAGATAGTAATGGCTTCAACTATATCAAAAGTTAATTTGGAAAGTATTTTTTGGATTTCTCCTAAATAAATATTGTGCAATTTCGTCCCACAAAGTTTGCTTAATTTTGGTTGTGGTTATTATTAAGTAAGTATTAATTAATGTGTTAACTTCCATTGGCTGTTTGTTTGGTTATGATGTGTCGTGAAACACTTGCTCTGTAGTGGACAATACTGCAGTTGCGAGAAATTCTCATGTGTCTAGGATTGTCATACGAAAGTAACTGAAGAGGAGTTTTTGACCTCCCTGCAGACTGTCTGAGCTCTGCGGGAAACTTGTATGGTTTAGTGAACAAGTCAGGTGACTATATATAACGTGATTCCGAGCTACGATTATTTCACCGCATAAAATCGATTATATTATATTTATAAAAGTTCCCGTTCGCCTTGTAGACGTTAATGTAAGTACTCTCACCTCGCATAAAATTATTTTTTTATATCGAGTAGGTTTTTGCAATATGGTATGTAAAAATTACAATTTTAGTGGTTTTTGGACGTGCGAATAAAATAAACGAAAACAATAATATACTAATTAATTTTAAAGTGTGCCTAGAAAAATTTATTTTATAAAAAAATCGTAGACAATAAGAAATAAAAAATATGCAGAAATTTCCTAATTTTAAGCAATTTAAAAAAAACTGCCTAAACATTTCATTGCGTGATTTTAAAGTTTCCTTGAAGTAACTCGCGGAATTATTTTAATGTGAATTACCTCATTTCGATAAGTGAGTTAGTTTGTATTATTTGTGCATCCCAAGAAATAGTAATTTTTTTACTTTCTATTATGCAAACAAATACGTGTTCAATTTTTTTCATGTTAGGAAATAGTACTTAAATAATGTGTNCCTCATTTCGATAAGTGAGTTAGTTTGTATTATTTGTGCATCCCAAGAAATAGTAATTTTTTTTACTTTCTATTATGCAAACAAATACGTGTTCAATTTTTTTCATGTTAGGAAATAGTACTTAAATAATGTGTAAAAATTGAACAGTGGAGTGGAGCGGAGAGACCCAGGCAGCTCTTAACATCGAGGTTTTGAGAGCCGATGATGTTTAAGGGCCCCGCCTACCGGCTGGCCGCTGCAAAAATTAAACAGGAAATCCCATGTTAAGGAAATTTCGTCTCAGTGTGTTTATTTTAAAGATAGGCGTTTCAAGCATAATGTATTATTCACGTCTTCACGAATTTTTTAGACGTTCATAACAGCGGAGCTGTTTCCATAGCAAGTATAGTGTTTGCAAGGAATTTTTTTTAATTAAAAAAAAATGCATACCTCCTATCTATATTAAAAATATACGCTCGTAAAGATCTTCTCCTAAAAATTCGCGAAGAGCACATTTTGTTTAAAACACCTGTCTTTAAAATTAACGCACTGATGCGAAATTTCCTTAACATGGGATTTCCTATTTAAATTTCGCAGCTACAAGCCGATAGGCAGTACCTTTAAGCGAGGTTAGTAATGAGTAGCGTCGGAATGTAAGAGCGTGGGTAAACGGGAGACACCCGAGTAAATCCGTCGACCAGCTTCATCGTCCGGCACGATTCCCACGTGCGAAAATCCGCTTGCGATCCCGCCGGGAATCGAGCCAGGTTCGCCTAGGTGGGAGGCGAGAAGTCTGAACACTACACCACCGTATGTAAACAAGTATAAAAACATCTCAAAGCACTTGTTTATTAAACAGTTGTTCTAATCTGATATCCAATCCACGCCGTGTTTGCTAGCCGTATCGGCAGAACAGCAGTTCAGTGTTTGGACACGGAGATTGGTTGTGCTCAGCCNTGTTCTAATCTGATATCCAATCCACGCCGTGTTTGCTAGCCGTATCGGCAGAACAGCAGTTCAGTGTTTGGACACGGAGATTGGTTGTGCTCAGCCAGCGAGATCAGTCTATCGCTTCATTAGTCTAGGCGCTGACCAGTAACATGTCCGAACGCGGTTCGCCAATCAGGACCTGGTAACAAATTACTCGCCAGCCAGCAGTCCAGCCAATAGCGAATCTTCCGCTGCNCGAGAAGTCTGAACACTACACCACCGTATGTAAACAAGTATAAAAACATCTCAAAGCACTTGTTTATTAAACAGTGTTCTAATCTGATATCCAATCCACGCCGTGTTTGCTAGCCGTATCGGCAGAACAGCAGTTCAGTGTTTGGACACGGAGATTGGTTGTGCTCAGCCAGCGAGATCAGTCTATCGCTTCATTAGTTTAGGCGCTGACCAGTAACATGTCCGATCGCGGTTCGCCAATCAGGACCTGGTAACAAATTACTCGCCAGCCAGCAGTCCAGCCAATAGCGAATCTTCCGCTGCNCGCGGTTCGCCAATCAGGACCTGGTAACAAATTACTCGCCAGCCAGCAGTCCAGCCAATAGCGAATCTTCCGCTGCACGCGGTAGCCTATCAGGAGCCTCGCGTTAGCCCGTCTGCGGGTGGTTGCGCCTGCATCAAAGGAACCAATACAACATTTCACTTCTCTAGACGTAGCTGTCCTGCAGCTCTTCTTTGAAAAGCGGCGACTACATTTGCTTGCCCGAATCGCACCGGCACGTTTTCTCACATGTAACGTAAAGCGTATAGGCTGGCTAGCCTGACGCACACTACTGTCCCCCCCCCCAATTACCGTCACTCCTATCTATCCAGAGGTCTCAGTAAGCAGGCTGTATACCACAGTATGTCGGCGTGGAGGGGCGGCATATAAACAAAATTCCAACATCAATACTGCTGAATGGTTAAATACGAGTTTGTTCGTCTCTTTCGTTCTCTTGGCTTGTTTCACGAAATTCTTNACATCAATACTGCTGAATGGTTAAATACGAGTTTGTTCGTCTCTTTCGTTCTCTTGGCTTGTTTCACGAAATTCTTCTATAGTCCATACACGATTACTTCCAACTTTTCTGAAGGCCTGCTTAAGTTATACTTCCAGGATATTCCTCCGCCTCATGCAAACAAGGCTGTACTAAGTCTGGAAAATTACACCAAAGGTACAACGCACCGCATTCGTGCGCACTCAGTGAAATACTATTTTGCATAAGATACATTTCTTACTGCTTATTACAAACACATATTTTTTCCCTGTTTTTATTCACATCAATCATAAACGAAATATTATAATTGATAGAGAGAATATAAGTAAAAAATTAAATTTAAGCTGAAATAAGGTACTTTTATGTTAACAGAAGTATAGGGTGCCTGTAATACGTAAAACTATTTAGGAAGCAACAAAACACGTCATACCCTGTGTGATTTTTCAAAGGTTTGCTTCATAAGGTGTGAAGAAACCGCGAAAAGTGGCTGATGCTGAATGCTGTTATTTGACTTTATATTAATATCATAAGATTTGGCGCTACAGAAGGACTGATATATATATATATATATATAATACAGAGACATACCAAAAGTCATGGTACGTGGTTCTAGTATCGCGTAGGCTGTCCTCTAACCCGGCGATGTGCAGAAACTCGTCGGGGAATCCATTCCGTAAGCGGACGAAACATCTGGAGAGATGTTGACCCATGCCGTCTGGATAGCCGCCCACAGCTCCCTGCCACTTGTCGGTGAAGGATCTCGGGTGCGAATAGACTTCCACGCCAAGTCCCACAAATGCTCGACGATGCTCGCATCGGGAGAACAAGGTGGCCACGGCAGTCGTCGGAAACTCCTTCGGAATGCTCCTCGCACCAGTTCTGGACGACTTGGACCGACGCGACGGCACGGCGTGTTATCCTGCTGGGAGTATCTCCTCTTCGTCGTGGAGTCACGCGAAGTCCGCGAAGGGCAGCACTCGCTCGCGCGATGTCCGAGCACAACTGGAACAACTCTGGGCACTTCCAAGACGTAACGGCATCGCCACCGGCTGTTACCTCTACATACTGCCAACCCATTGCCTTCTGGCATGCTAGTGCAAGGTAAACATTTTGACACTCCCACCCTTTCCTACAGTTGGCAGCTTTGATTTCAAATACGTGCGCATTTATATCGCTGATCTGACTCGACTATAGATTATCTGACTCTCCCCTTACGGGAATGCGTGCAAACGAGCAACACTCAACAACAACAGTGATTAAATCGTGCGCATCACATATAATAACTAGGGACACTCGATTTTCGCGAAAAGATTTGACGACCATTTGTACTTCGTAACACTTTAGCTCAGGTCCACTTTCGTGATTGGATGGGTTTCCGTGTTGCGCGTCTTNATTTGTACTTGTAACACTTTAGCTCAGGTCCACTTTCGTGATTGGATGGGTTTCCGTGTTACGCGTCTGGGTGTCTGCGTGCGAATCACAGACACGCAGTATTGAACTTACCTAATTCTGATAGGCCAGTCAAGTGGGAAAACGTCTTCTCACGAAGACACGCCGCCAATAAGCAAAATAAAACTGCTGGAACGTCCGAAGTGTATTGAAATCTAGCATGTGCGGAAATGTTTTCACGAAATTCGGGTGTCCCTAATAATAACTATAGCAGTAGGCAATGAGTAAATTGCCCTTGTACTAATAACAGTGTTTAACCTACGTTATTACTCGATTTTAACGCCAGCTCTGCAAGCCTCTTAGTTGTAATAACTTAGCTACACATACGTTATGTGCAGCGTGCCTAAATGTAGTACTTCTATGTCTTGAAGCACACAAATAAAACGAAACTGAAACCTTCCGGCAGAATAATAGACGCAAATTGGGTTTATTTTTACAATACTTCGCTGGACTCAACGGATCTCTCGTTTTCCCAGCAAATGCGTAAAACACAGATTTAGTTTGCAAGGGAAATTTTTTTTCTTGTGTAAAAAAATTAATAATTTAATCTCTTCCTCTGTGGAGTCTCTCATCTTCGCTAAAATTTATTTTTTCTTAAATACATCGTTTTGTCATGCAATACATATGTTACTTTAAGGATTATAAACGGACTAAGTAAAAAACTAAAATTAAATCACACAGTCTTAGCCATTTATTTTCTAATATAAAACAGATAAAAATACACACGTGCAATGTTAAAACCAGCACCTATTTGGCGCGTAAAGCCACGGCACACAGGTTATAACTTTTTTTTACAGAATAATTTAATAATTATTTTTATTGTTTTTTCAATTATACATAAAATTTAATATTGTCGATAAACTAAACGGAAATAACGCAGAGAAAAATATATCAGCTTCAGAAAATTATCGAATGTACTTAATGCTAAAGGAAGTTTTACATTTAGTAAAGTTTTGCATATATATATATATATATATATATATACAATCATATATATACACACTAAGATGGTTGAAATATAGCTGTTTGAAAGGAAGGACTTGGACATGATTCTATAGAGTCGACAAGAGACTTCATAAGCCAACGAATATAATCTGGTAATTACACGTCCACTGCAGGCACAACAGTAATTTGCAGAACTTCCCACGGGGCAAATATTCGTTCGCGCAGAGGATAGAAATTGTTTTTTGTCCATCCCGGGTTGCTGAAGTAGCTTGGTTGGAGAGGGGGGAGGGGTGGCTGCACTTGGACCTTGTAAATGGCGGCCATCGACCAAACAGAGCTGGGATCAGGCGTCGCTCTCGCCCTGCAATTTACGCCCGCCAAGTAATTGCTTCAGTTTCAGGCTCCTTCCTTTCATCCGATACTCTATTGTCCCCGGTCCTCGTTTCGGCGGGAGCAACTGTGGGAATTGGATAACGCGACGGAGTTTTAATGGACAACCAGTTCTGGGAGTGAACTCTGTGAAAACGTTGGCTCATTTTGCAGTCGCCTGCAAATAATTTATTGCATTTGAACGTTACCCATTTATTAAAGGGGGAGAGCTGGACGCCCGTGGACGCCATATTGGATTGTTGTACATCTTGCCATTACTGCTGTTTTTGAGATTCATTTGCGAAAATGTTACTTTTTTAGGGCGTAGAACACTACTAATTATATTTTTGAAAAGGTTAGGTTTTACTTCTGATTCTACTATCTCTTTTGAAGTCGTTTTCAGAAGGTAATTAATAATGAATTCCCATTTATTTCTCACAGTAAACTCAATGGTTATTACAGTTATACAGTTAATTTATTTATACCCTATGCCTAGGGGCAGTGATATTTCTCGAAAATATTTTGAGACAAGATACAGTCCAAAGCACTGTAGGGTCGTCCAGCTTTTTTGATTGGCTAAAAAATGTTCTGACCCGTGTTAACAGTTTGCGTACGAATTACGAAGGTTCAGTGTCGGAGTTACTTAGTTCTGAGTGGCTTGGTCAAAGACGGACACGCACGCACCAGCAGCCACTGGAGGTATAACAACAGATGAGGTGTGTATATAGTATTGAAGTCTACTGTGTGCTCCGATTTTTACGCGAAAAGTCGCTGGCTCTACCTATGCCTTGTCAACGCAGAGACTTCAACAATGAATACTGAATAAATTTTATGACGTCAAAACTGTTATAGGCTGTTCACGGTAAAGTGAGAACTTTTGAGTCCCTAGTTACTTTTTACCTATCAGCCATTTTTTATCCTACCATCACTTTTTAAAATAAATTTTGCCTTGTAAGTAACAAACATATTGTATATATTTCACAGGACTCGAAAGTTTACGTCTAAGGCTATAATAAAATGTATTTATTCACTATTATTCCAAATTTGAGGGCTTCAAAAAATGCTTCAAAAAATGCTTACTTTACTGCTAATGGCTACGGGCAGGTGTTTTTTACAAAAAAAGTTGAAGACCAGTTGTACTCCAAAACACTTTAGTTCACATGCACTTTCCGTGGCTGGATGATTTTAAATGTCACGTGCCTCAAGTGTCTGTCCGCGNGCACTTTCCGTGGCTGGATGATTTTAAATGTCACATGCCTCAAGTGTCTGTCCGTGAATCCTGGACGTTCAGTATCGGAATACTTTAATATGATTGGCTCAGTCAGATAAGAAAATATCTTCTCACGATGACACGTGGCCAATAACCAAAGGAAGTTGTGTTTGTGGGCGTAGGATTTAGAAGTTTAGCATGGCCATAAATATTTTCGCGAAAAACACCTGTCCTTACTAATAGCCTATTGCATTACATTATCTATATCTCCTATTATTCTCGAGGTTGCCACCTACATAGGTTGCCGACTAAAGAGCAGAGCTTTAATGATTTCTTTTTTTTATTTCAGTTCTTATGTGTACTTTTAAACTTGATACCTGCCAAATGCTGAAGTTTGGAAGTAGTTATTGATTCTGCTCTGCGGCGTGAGGCGCCAGCACTTGATGCNCTGCCAAATGCTGAAGTTTGGAAGTAGTTATTGATTCTGCTCTGCGGCGTGAGGCGCCAGCACTTGATGCTAGCCTCAGTGATAGGGCGTATAAATACGTCGACACTGTTGTCTCTAGGTCCAATTTACTAATAAATTACACTTTATTCGTGTGTTCATATAATCGAGT
>NQII01000045.1:189293-235471 GCA_002778355.1 Clitarchus hookeri
CCCGTTATTGCGTGTTTTGCTCAGATCCTCCCGCTGGGACGGATAATTCAGTCGGATCTCACGCGCCCCTGCAGAGCGGAGGCCTCGCAGTCGGAGGTACGAGTTGCCGACTTCCAAGCAGCAACGAGCTCTCAGAACTCGTGTTCGGCCAGGTGCGTGATTGTGTTCGTTGGCAGTCCTTCCTTTGACTCGCCGTGGTTGTTACGAGAAACGCTTTCAAAGAACATGGTAAAAAACACCTCATTTCGCTTTTTATTGCACGTCGGAGATACTCCCAACGCAATTTCTGGGGGAAAAAAATTTTGTTTTGCTCATGCATCAGCAGGCACTAAATGTATATATATTTTTTTCAAAACGTTCTTCTATCTGCAACAGTTGCAAGTGGTAACGCAATGTTCAGGTTTGTAGTGATGATCCAGCGCCTTGGGTTATGCGGTTATTACACCTGATTCATTCATGAGGTCACGTGCTCGAGCCCAAATTAATGCAGAAGCATTGCTTTTCCAGCGTGTTTTCACATCCACAGCTCTTTACTCTGTGACTTCTACGACACCGTCGCTTAAGATCCTTGATAGCCATTCGTGCGTAAAACTAACACAGCACTACTGGATGAACGTAAACTTCTATTCTCTGAGGCAATTAATGAAATCAAAGATATCTTTGTAACACATCAGGTATTGTTATAGCCCTTATGAGCTTTCTCATATAAATGTTTAACAAGAGTCTTGGGTGGGGGGGGGGATTAAGTTTGGTGGTGCGATACTGCATAACAGAGGGAACTGGCGGGTATAATTACGTTAGCCTGACGTCATATACAGTTATTTTAGTTAATTTTTAATTGTAAATTTTCCTCGCTCATTACGCGGTATGGTGAGTCAGATTTACGGACTTCAGGCTAACGTTACGTTCTTTACGTTATATACAGAGGGATGACACAGGTTTTCGACAGATTGTCCAGAGGAGACGAATGGCGCACTTGCGTTATATAATAAAAAGGCCAGTTCCATTTGAGTATCGTAGAGTTTCGGTACGAACGTTAAAACAGCCGTTACCATGCCTGCGAGGATGACTAAGTGATTCGTCACAAACGCTCTTACCGCCGGGGTGCCCAATTCGACTCCATATTTACGTTTGCCGTGTCGTTATGTCCAATAATTAGTTACGAGATGATATTTGATTTTGCTCAACCAGTTAAAAAAAAAAACCGTTACTTACATGACCATGACGATGGAGCGTCACTTCATCGGCTGAAACTTCGATGTACCAGAATGCATTAAAGATGGGGAAATGTAGCTCTTACGCCACTATANTAGAGCGCTTTGAGAAAGCCGTTTTCAGCTGTTTTGGAGTGCTCTGAAATGATGTTTCTAACGTGCGTGATGGTTAGAAAGTACCCAACAATCGTCGCGTCTGAATTGTGTAACTTTCGTAGGTCAGCACATTTTTGACGCACGTTTAATAGTTTTGTGGGAAAACTTGTATTTCAAACACTCTGCAACGCATTTCACGCACTAGGTGGACGGGATATATTAATGGAGTACGTAGCTGCGCATTCAAGGTCAAGAAGCGAGGAGTCCATAAGGGCGACCACTAANGACGGGATATATTAATGGAGTACGTAGCTGCGCATTCAAGGTCAAGAAGCGAGGAGTCCATAAGGGCGACCACTAACACGTACTCCTAGCGCCTCGTCGCTCCTACGTGCAAGGCGTGAATTGTTGCCGTCGTGATTTTGTACCGTGCGAATTACATTTGTAACAGTGGAACATTCTTACACGCGTTGAAAGCCCACTGAAAACTACGCTCGTATAATCTTACTTTTCTCTCAGTGCTTAAGGAAAATGCATACGCAAGCATTAAACATGCGATATTGAACCAATTTCAGGAATTTTTTTTCTTTGTGAATACACTCAATATGATAAAATTAAAAAATAACAAGGGCATAAATGTGCGTGGCAGAAGTGTGTATTTCCAGAACTTTTATTAACCGAGGTACGCGTTTCCGCGCAAACAACGTTGCCACGGAAATTTTTTCCAGTGCGTAGTTCTCTTAACGAAGAAGAACGTGCGACGTGGAGGCTCGCGGACCACGTGTTGCGAACCGCGGACACTTCGCATTTAGCGACTTCATCCCCCGCCGCCGAGGGAAAGCGCGCTGCGGCAGAGGGAAATGCGCGCTCATGAAGAGGAGAGCCTGCGGAATTATTAATGCGGGCGACGAGAGAGCTCGCCCGGCCATAACTGTTTAAACCCCGAGTTTTTGAAAACGAAGTATGCGACATCCGCAGATGAAGGGCGGACCAGCTTTTGCCGGTAGGGAAACCACTTAGACTGGGAGGAGACAGGAGGTTAAAAAGGGCGGGCAGTTCGACGGAGTGCTTTTGAAATTCATGATGTATCTTTAAAACGCGTGTCCTCCATCCGTAGGAGCTGGACCCACGTCGACAGCTCGCGCCGGTGGTGATAGAAAGCGCGCGGGAGAGGAGGGGGGGAGGGAAGCCTGAGGAAAAAGGATTGCTGAGGGTGTCGGGGGGGTTGCTGTTTGCCGTGAAAGTGAAATGAGACACCCCCCCGCGCGCGAGCAAGGGAGAAACAAACATGGTTATGTTACCCGCATTGCGTGGAAACGTTCGGCAACGCCGCAGCAACGTTGCCAACATTTGCATAGAGAATTACACTAGGCCACACGTGAAAATCAACCAGAACCCACCAGCTCATGAACTCTTGCTATATTTTATCATCTTCTAAATAATACGAGTATCCATTTTTTTTAATTCAAAAAAATTCTTTTAAGTAATTTTTTTTTCAGCACTGTTAACTTAACATAAATTTGCATATTACGTAACTACTGTATATAGTGGCGGCAGAGTTAAAAAAATTAAAATGATAACGACAGTGTAAATAATTAGCAAATTTATGCACTACGAGCAATTCACGAATAACAACTACAGAAGTATGGTAGGCCCAATACATACTAATTACTTCACCATATATAAGTTTTATTGTAATATTTGGACATTCCAGGTGAATATTTTTTGCTTCCAGAAAACTATCCACACGCCACCGACAATTAAAAAATCGAAAACATTGGATTGTTTATTGACAGTAGGTAAAAAAGTTTCCCAATGGGTATAAATTAAAATGCACCAAATCTGGTGAAAAACGCACAGAGTTGGCAACACTGCGCCCGCAGCATCTCTCTTTGCCTTCCGTCCTCCAGCACACTCCGTATTCCTCTTTCTCCGCGTGTAGGCGTGCTGACGTCCTCAAGTGGCGGGGCGCTGCTCTGCATTATTTATGCCAGAGTGAAGGGTGGGCGGTGAAAGATGATGCCGCGAAAGGCGCGAGTAAAAAAAAAAAGGACCGTGGGAGGGAGGCAAGGGAAGGTGTTCCCTGTGAATGATTACTGGGGCGCAATGTGTCAAAAGAGAGGCCACGGTATTTTTTTGCGAGGGGTAAACGTTCTCGCGGCTTTAACTTCGCTGCTGCTGGATGGCAAGAAATATTTATGGGAAAGTGAAAGGTGATTATTTAAACCCTCCTTTCTTAACATAAACACAAACACACACAAGATTGTTACAAAAAAAAATCCCTATAGTCCATTCATGGTTACTTCCAGCTTTTCTGAAGCCCTGCTAAAGTACTACTTTCAGAATATTCATCCGCTTCGTGCAAACAAAGCTTAACCGAATATAAACAAATACACCAAAGGGACAACACAACGAATTCATGCGCGCTCAGTGTAATAATATTTTACATGAGAACTATTTCTTACTAAGCATTGCCAACGCACCTATTTTCTCTCTGTATATATAAATTATAAATGAAATATTATAATGTATAGGTAAACGATAAGTAAAAGTTAAATTTAACCTACAATAAGTCATTTTTATTTTAACAGAAGTGTAAAACGATTGTAAGAAATGACATATTTAAGGGGAAAAAACAATCCATTCCTACATGTTGTGATTTTTCAAAGGTTTGATTTAAAAATGTTAAAGAAACCACGACTGGACTTTATTACAAATGTAGACTCGTAGAGTGGAATGAGCAGAAAAAAAGTTTTACAACGGAAATCCATGTCCGAGAAAACGTACTAATGTTGGGACGTTTGCCAGCGAATTTCCGCTAGAGAATGTGGCTATACGACGGCGCACCATCGCATTTGCCCCCGCTGTCCAAGGTAATATCAACACAACATTTCAGAGTTACGTTGGATAGNACGACGGCGCACCATCGCATTTGCCCCCGCTGTCCAAGGTAATATCAACACAACATTTCAGAGTTACGTTGGATAGGCCGAGTCGCGTTTGCAAGTTCCTTTGCTAGTCGGTAGGAGATCCCGCTTGCGCAGATTCTTGACATGCCGCAAGAGGTTCGACACACGCCAGGCATTGTTCAGCGAAGTAGTATCAGAACCCGCTCCGCAGATACGGTGTTGCAATGAAGTTTGCAGACATACCTTGGTTTATGAGAAGCACGGTGACGTCATTGGAGATGACGCCATTGGAGGTGGTGCCACAGTCTCCAGTCCTAATTTGATATCAGAACCTGCTACGGTGTTTGCAATTAAGTTTGCGGACGTAACATTGAACGGCACTTGTAGTCGATGGCGAACAAACCACTGGAATTGAAAATCAATAACAGAGCAGTTAAAAGAGCAGAAATNAACGGCACTTGTAGTCGATGGCGAACAAACCACTGGAATTGAAAATCAATAACAGAGCAGTTAAAAGAGCAGAAATCTTTTTTTTTGTGTCAGAAGTGTAATAAACGTTTAAAGGTTTACAATAAAGTAAATCGGAGGATCCCTGATTGGCGAGGAGGACAGGTTTTTAAGAGAGAAAACCGGTAAATACCGTGTACAGGTATAAAGAAAGTGAATGGCCCAAATAAATGGACATAAAAAGCGCAGAGCACTGTTTTACTCTTCGGAGTACAGTTACAGTGAGGGAGGTTTGGAGGGTGCGCTGGCCTTCGGGCCTTAAAAACCTGTTCCGCTCCTTCACTCAACAAGAAAAGATGGATTTAAACATTTAACTTTATTTTGATTTAGCTATAACAAGGTACTTTTTTGGACATCGTTACTATAGTAAACGTATGTTCAGTCCCCCTACAAACTTAGGGATCCTTGTATGAGGAATTTTTAACACCACGTATATGTATGTAAATATATACACAACTATGTGCATGTCACGTATATGCATACATATGCATATATACATATAGTATATATAAACACATACCTTCACATACTTTAATGAGGAAAAATAGTGAATACTGACATTTTAAAAATAATGTTTTCGCCTATTTTTGTGACAGTAAATCAGCCGTTACATTTAACCTCCATTTATCGGTTGGCCTACGTTTTGTGGACCACAACGAATAAATTACTGGACTTTTTTAAAACTTTTACCTTTATCTCTCTTTATCCATGTTTACAGATAATTAAGTAGGCTGCACATACCCATGATACACTTATACCCAGAGCTAGATCTTGTCAACTCTATATTTAGTAAAGAGATGTTCCAATAATTTACGAACCATTGTGGGTAATCGATCACCTAAATTTTTCACTTTATTGATTAAAATAATTCTGTGTGTTTACCGTGTTCAAAATTTTCGCAATTTAGAGTTCTGTAAAGTTTGATTAGCTAGTAATTTTTCAAAGAATGATATTTAGTAATAGTACTAATTACATATCATAATCTCCTCAGCAAGATGTAAAGATATGAACTGCGTTTCTTTTGATAGTTTACATCTCAAGAAAAATCATGACAACAAATTAAACCTAAAATTCTCACATCTTGGTTCATGAGCAGACCTGATGTTTAAACTTTTTATTTTCAACTACCCTGATACTGAAAATCTTTTTTAAACAGTGAAATTAAGAATTTTAATTAACGACGCAAATATATATTTTTATACATGAAATCGTATTTTTAATTGGTTCGCTGCTTTATTTTGCGCTTTACAAATCACTTCCTGAACTCCCTCGTTTCAGTCCTAAACGGGGAAACCCCTTTCATTAATTCCGTGGTTTGAAGAAGGGGTGAAAGGGTAGGTTGACAACCTCCAAAGCCAGGGCTGCTAGACTGTTATAGGCTGTCGACGGTAAACTGAGCACTTTCGAAAGCCCTGCTTAAGATCTACTTGTATGGACATTGTGTATCCTTCCATCATACGTAAAATTATTATTTCCGTGCTTCGGTTAATTAAAAATTTAGAATTATTATAAAAGGAAAATTTTACTAATTTTCAAATTCTGACATTGACATTGCATAATAAGAACAAAATGAAAATAAATATACATTTTGGTATTCACAAGATGTTTACCTTGCACTTTTAATTCGACGTAAAATACACGGAACTACTTCCCCTCTGTCGTTACCAACTTTACTGGGCGCTTGCCAGTTAGTGTACCCGTTAAAATGCATGCATGTAGGGCAGTGACATTTTTCGAAGGTTGGTTTCAAAAGTGGCTGGTCTAAGCCATAGAATTAAAGATGAGGTGCACCGAACCTCGTCATCTGCCATGTCCCCGACATTGACTAACCCGTCAAAAATACGACTGTCAAAGTCGCATGGTCAACAGCGAAGAACAAGTTTGTTAACTTTTGATTTCAAACAGACGCGCCCTTTTACATTAATGTGATACTTTAATCAACTTGAATACAAATTTAGTTGCATTTAAAATTAGGTCTGAGGAAGTGTACAAACAACTGAAAGGACTTTCTTATATACACAGTGTTTTAACCTAAATCCAATCCACGTTGTACTGCGAAATATTGGAGAGATTTTTAATATGGAGCATTGCGTGTCCGGATAATGTGTAAGGATCTGTAAACACCGCAACATTGTCTGTCGCTGTCATCAATTTATTGCATGGAAATAATCACAGCTTATTTCTGCTTAATCTCTATGAGGCTGTAGCATACTTCGGATGTCAAAGATGGATTATTAACCCACATATCGCAATTAACTTTACACATTATACACACAGTGTTCCATCTCCAGTATTTGCAATACACAAGTGCTTCAGGTCTAACTTCAAAGACGTGTGTATCACCTTTAGGATATACTTTAGACCATTAGCCGTATATACGTTTCCACGTTCTTTTCTAATGATTAACTTGCAACCGAAGTTTGTAGGTTTGATTAGGATTACTCTCTCTCGCTTTCTCTCTCTCTCTCTCTCTCTCTCTCTCTCTATATATATATATAATTCTATTCTGAAAAGTTTAAATTATTTACAACTACCAGTATAGCGACATTAACCAAATATTTTAAGAAAAGAGCTATTCTGAAAATCTTCAAAATATTAAAGAGATGAACTACTAGATGCAATAATTAAGAAGTTTGTTAGTACTTCTGATTATGTTGACTCTGAAGATTCGTTAAAAAGAAATCAAACTATCGTTTAGGTTAACCATAGAAGATATATTCCAAATGGTGAAGATACTTGCTACGTTGTTTAGTTGAAAATGAGTGACAATAAATATTATGGAAAGGAGATAGTATATGAAATTAGTTTCCTCATATTTACTTGAAGCAAGAGGACAATATTTTCTAAATTACACCAGTAAGTAGCCCTTTTTTGTATAAATGGCAGTCTCTGTCTCAGCCATAACGAACAAACATTTATGTAAATGGAAAACGTAAAAGTTATCGCTTGTAGTAGTTTACCAGACCCGTGGAGTTTCGTACCAGATGTCTTGATAATGCCTTATTAACTAGTCGTGGTAAAATGAATAATTATTTGGAACGATATGGATAAATTTATAATCAAGAAATTACGTTAAATCCTACGATACCAATATAAAATAATATAAACAAGAAATAAAAATTACAGGATATAGTTATAGTTATTAAATTATTATGATACGGTGGAAAACTGAGAGACAGTTATAATAGGATATACTTCATAGCGATTGAGTATATAATAAAGTTAAAAATAAATTTGTAATAATAATTTTTCTTTAAGGCTAACAATTATTATCGATGAACTGTGTGTATTTACCATATAGTGGTTTTAAATAGAACTCCTAAACATAGATTTTGAGAAGAAAAAAAATTCAAAAAGTTTGAAACTAACTGAAATAAATTGACTGTAATAATTTAAACAAAGCAACTGATTGAAGAAATATAGCGATCTTAATACTCATTTAAGATATAAAATGTATTTATAAGCGTTTTTTATTATACAGATTATTTATACTTATTTATTATACGTGGCCATTATTTCTAAATATTGGTAAATATATTTTTTGTTGTAATACAAACTGTCATGAATGTTTTAAATGTTCGTTCCCTAAATCAAGTTATTCTAACGACAACGCCAACTATGAATACAATTTTTCATTAAGAAACTACTTTGTATTAGTTTATATTTTAAAAATAATAATTTTTAACACCAAACTGCTTTTACAGTAAACACACAAAGGGATATAGGGTGCGTACAGGTATGTTTTTGGAAGTTTACAGCGGTGAGAATGAGCTGTGTGGAGCTCCGCGTTGTTAACAAAGGTATTGAAAACCTCGATCACGGGTGCGCGAATATCCGCGGCAGATAACAATACAGAGAAACTCTTGCCCCCCACCGCCAACCAGATTGCACAACAATGGGTTCCATTTTGCACTGAATACACCTCGCCGGTCACTGCGTATTAATTACTGTAACGTAACCAAGTACGTGCCCACACGGGGCACGCATGCTAATACTCGTGGATTACGGCGGCAGATAAAAAAAATATTTACGCTCGCGTTTTAAGTAAGCCTGCTAGCCTAAACGTGCGTCGCCATTGTACACGTTTTAAAAGAACTTCCCCGTGTATCAACATTAAAATAATATGGACTTTCTGTGAATTTACGGAAACTGTCAGTAAATATTCTAGTTCGTTTTTCAGTACTTAAGGTTAAAAAAAAAATAGATTACGAAATAATCTTTAATTTTCATTACGTGGGAAAAAATAATTAATTAAAAAAAAGTTAAAATATTTGGTTTAAGAGTGAAATTCGAACACGTAATGAAAATGTTCATATTCAGTAACTCTCGTTACTCGTATACGACATTCTCGTAGCAAAGTTATGTATAAATATATAGCATTTGTAGAAATTTAACGTATTTAACTTTTTCAGTTTCTGATAACGTTTGAGTATTTTAAGTTAAGCTAACGGTTGCACGTGTCTTGAGCTACTATTCGATGTTTAAAGCAATATTTCTAAGGGGCGTAGATAACCTCACTACCGCAGGAAGGACAATTTTATGATTACAGTGGCGAAGAAAGCCATGTTGTTTGGTCCCAGAAGCCGAAGTTATAGGAAGTGCGGAGACGTTCCGAATTTTATGTTTACGAAATTCAGCTCCGATTTTCGTCACTGCTGACTACGATTCCGTATATCCACTGCACATTTCCGTAAAAAATTTCGGTGGGGTGTACAGAAATTTTTTAACGAAATTTTTCTTTATTTTAGGAAAGGTCAGTATATAAGTTAGAAGGTTGGACTGCTGAGAAGACAAGGCCCCTGGCCAAGTGAGACCTTGTCATTCGTGGCCAAAATGTGCGCAGAGTGTTCGACGCAGGGTGAAATTTCTTGTTAAGAAAGGGCGGAACGAAAATGACAAAGGAATGGGAGCGTCCGAGCAGGGATGTGAAGTGGAAGTCGGTTAGAAACGTAGGGACTTCAATTCCAGCTAAATTAATTAAAGAATTAATTTTTGTGTCACATGCTTTGTTGCACATGCACTTTCATTGGAGTTTAAAACGCTTACTTTGGTAAAAAAAAATAATGTAAACTTCACATGTGAATTATTTTGTAAAATGTAATACTTTTTTATTCACCCAGTGATGATATAATGCCTTATTTAATCACTTTCCTACCATGATTTTTTCTGTTGGGAATCGGAACCGAATTCGTAATTAATGGCGGAGTCGGAATGGCAGCCGGAGTTGGAGTCGAAGTCTGATAGCGGGAAAACTGAGGGGTAAGAGTAGAAGTCGAAAGCGCTCCTTCCGAGAAGATCCCCGCCTCTCGATAATCCCCGCCAGACTCCCTGTGTGTAGATTCCGGTTAAAATATCCCGCCTCCTTGTCGAACCTGGGACTTCAAAGAAGGAAGGTCAGTGACGAACCACTGAGCCAACTGTGGGGGCATTTGATATCAGGCACCCCCGATACATTTCCCCACAAAACATGAATGTATCACGTATATGCGCACTTCGGTACGGTCAAACTCCTTTCTCTTCTGTTAATGGGTCGGCCGGTTGCCCATTCGAAGTTCACACTTCCCAAGCAGTTGCGAATACCTACGCAAATACTGAGTGATTGTGTCTCAACAATAGTAAAAGTTTCATCCTGTAGCTTACCTCATCAGAGCTTCCTCCAGAAAGTGCTGTTGAATAAAGAGACTACTTGTGTCGGTCGCTTAATGTAATCAACGAGAAAGCTCTCCACAAGGGATCGTGGGGAATGTACAGCAATTTTTTTTTACTCTCCTCTCCCTCGATGTTAATATCTCGAAGCGTAAACATTCCCACGACATCAAAAATTTCCCCTCGTACTCAAGTTATGGAGAAGTTAATCGGGGCAAATAGTTTTCGACCGGTCCTTGGGGTAATCATAATTTTCATCGGCGCCCGAATAAAGCACTCCCCCAAGTATTACACCTGTTGCTTCTCAGATGAGTTTTTATAGCTAACGTGGATATAACTGAACGACACCGACAAATCGCGCGTATCGTCAAGGAAAAGTAATTAAAGCATCATCTTACACTAGTTACGATCTGAAGTTAGGCTGCTCGTAACGACCATATCAGCCTTTGAAATTGGAATTGAGACCCGAGTTTATTGCAAATAAACATCGTAGTTTGGATCCGCAACCATTGCAAAACTTTATTCTTTCGTAAAATAATTTCACGAAAATAACATTGATTGCCGCTACTGTTTTTCACTAAATTTTGTAACGCGCGAACGCCATATTATTTCAATGACGGATTATTAATTGGCATGTTAAAATCGACCAAAAGGGTCGCCTTGATTTATTATCGGTAAATCCCACCGTTTGCAAGGAATTTAGCCAAATTGTTTTTAAAAATTCTTTCAACATGGTGCCTATATGCTATTCTGTCAACCATACAATGATATTTCTCCTCTTTTAAAATATTATATATTCATATAAGAAATTTAATTCTGAAGTCTGGTAAGCAAGGAACATGAATTAAAAAATCTACCCCTCAAAAAACTCTACACTGCTGAAAAATACGTCTCGACCATCAAATACGGAATTATCTTGATAACTTGGTTCACTCTTCGGTTCGCAAGTGGACGTGATTATGCCTAACCTCTTGAACATAGCGCACCAATAACAGCCATTCATTCGTACACCTGATGAGCACTCTGTGAACAAGTGAGCAAAAGATGTGGCAAAATAAATAAGTGACGCGACTAACGAAATGTTCCGCTCTTCACATACACATACAGATGTTTCGCATCTAGCGGGTAGCAAAAGATAATTTCGCTGAGTGCTAAAATCGTTACCGAATAAGTCAATGACTTGCAAATAGGGCACCTTCATTGGACTCATGTATTCATGGGGGCATATTTTACACGCAATCCGTTTTTACGCTGTCCTATCATCTCGAACGTCTATCCTCGGAGATATGGTTATGCTCCTGCATCACAAAGTTCAGTTCACTATAAATAGTGCCAACCGATTCTCACTGAATAATTTGATAACGATGGCAGCTTTTGTGGCGGTTGCAGTTCTCGATTGGTTTCACTTACCCAGACGTTCAGTATTTGCAATCAACTAGCTTTTCATATACTAATTCAAAAACGCAAGCCGCACTCATGGATCGCTTTTGACTATAAGTCATGTTTCGTGACGAATCCACAGCCAGTAATTGTCAGTGTATTTCAGTTGCAAACAGGTCGTTGGTCGAACAGAGTAGCCCGTGTTTCATTGCATAAGACTTAGTGAGCAGGTCATGGCGTTGCTCTCTGACAACGCAGATTGTTCTCTTGGTAGTTGTCAGCAGCACAATGCATTCTGAATGGCCGATTGGCACGCGTGCATCAGTGGACGGACTGACGGTTCCTGGCCACGCATTCAGTGCTCTCGCAAGCCACAACAAAGGCAATCGGCTCACTGGCTGGCAGTAGGTTAGAAATTCCAGCGACTGGAAAGCAGTCACCCACACACGGCGGCACTGATTTACCGAGAATAGAAATTATAGCTTACGCAGTCCCACCTGGTACGATTGTGTGTGCAAGACAAAAAGTGCCTTAAGGTCTATTTTTGCGCATACATCATAAGCATTCTCGCCGTTGCGAAACCAAATAGAAAGTCTTGCAAAGCCAAGGTGGAAAACATACATCTACCGTAGGATTTCAAGAGGATCCGCAATTTTTTTGGCACATGAGTGTAAATGTGTCTGCGGAGATTTGTACATAGAACACTTGTTGATTAATGAATCGTAAAACCACTCTTATTATCTTAACCAAGCGTGATTTTTGAGTGCAGAATATACTCGGCAAATATTTACCTCATACAAGACTAGTGCATGTCTTACATATTCATAAATAATACAAAAATTTTACTGCGTGAAGTCTTACGTGGTGTGATGTATTCTTCGTACCTGCGCCTGAATTGTACATTATGTTTATTAAAAAAGCGCATTTGATACACGTTTGAAGTCTCATCTTAACCCCATGTTTCACTTATAAAAGCACTTCCCGAATTAAGCGTATTTATTAAGAGGAGGAAACATAGCTGTGAGTCATCCACTTATAGTACCTTATTTATTTCAAAAATGTGTTATGCTCACCCTAATAGATTCTTTCCAATTATCCATTAATTACTTCCTAACAGGAGATATATTTTATGATAGAATAAGAGTTAAATGTAATTTTCTTTCCCAGTTATAGTTTTAATAATTAAAAGTCGTATTTTTTGTTAAATATGGCATGTGAAAAAGTATGGAATAAAAGACATTACTTCCTAAATCATTGCAAATTCCAATAAAATATTTGGCCATTTTAAACCTATCAGTTAATGTGATATCTCAAATTATTTTGTTTTCACAATACTTTATTTTATGCCTCATGAACGCATTATGGAAGCAACCTCACTGATCTCACTGATCCAGTAAAATAAAAGTGATCCTAACTTCTCAAAAAGATTAGCAATTAAAACAAAAAATGGCGAATTTGTGTGTTGTGCAACATTAACATTCTCTGCGAAGAAAAAAAGAGTCGCTTATTAAATCTAGACAGTTTTCTAAATATAGTTTCCAGTTTTGGCGAAATATTGGTTTTAATAGTCTTAATATAGTTTTGTGGTAGAGTCAATCATTTTTCGTATTTGTGTCACACAATTATAAAATAATCGAAATTAGCTGATAATAAGTTTTAAACGATAATCCTTACTGGTGCCGGAAACTCGTACTGAAGGGCACACTACATGTGCGAGTCATACAAGCCGCCATCATAGCATATACACATCGGGGCTAAACACACCGTAATTTCCGAGTGAGCCTCCCGTTTGCACACGTTCCTTTACGCATTACCTCTTTCTTCTTTGTGTTAGTGGAGATACAGACCAGGCAAGCGTACAGAAACCAAGTGATGACGAGTGTGGGCTCAGTCGCTGGTGACTGCGCGAATGTCCTGAAACGGGTCTCTCGTCCGCGTTGTCGAGAATTGAGTAGGTATCTGTTACGGCTAGCGATTACACCGTAAAGTTATTTTGCAAGTTTTCTGCCGGCCATAAGACGTTTCGCCACCTTGTGGACATGTCTGGCCATTCTGTAGGCGCGTGTAGCAGGTCATGACGTATGCGCGGCCGTTAATCATTTCATACAAGATTCCTCAGATACTCGTGATTACGTCAAAAAAAGCAATATGACAGAATTTTATGCGAAACTCTTGCTACGCAGAACGCCTGTTGTACCAAACACATGTCTGTTCTAATGGTTGTTCGACCAAACCAATTTTCTTTTAAATGCATGTTCGGCCAAATTGTTGTTCTGCTTAATTGACTGGTCAGGCAAATTGTTGTTTTGCTGAATAAGCTGTTCTATCAAACGTGTGTTCAGCAAAAAAAGCTGTTAGACCAAATTACTATTTGGCAGAAGGCAGGAAGGCCGAGTTATGGGTTCATGATATATTTTGAATATAATTTGTAGTTTTTAGATATTGTTTCTATTAGTTATTCATCAGATTCGCTCGGGTTATAGTATCGTTTTTATTGCCGTTATTTTATTCAAATCGAGTGGTAAATAATTTTTCTGGTACATGGTAGACCTGCTATAACAATTCTTTTTATCCTATGTATCTTCTTGTATGACATCAGAACCCGTTCATGCTGTTAATAGTTAAATTAATCAAAACATAAATTTGTGTGAACGTCATCTACCACCAGCCAATTACCACAATAATAAGCAGTACATGAGATCGTTTATACAGGAGTAACAAGCCACAGATCGCCAGCCACTACAGTATCATTGTCTTCATGTTTATCATTCAGTTGGGGGTTTTGGCCCGCCTGTTTGTCTGCCACCCAATAATCTACAGTGTACTGACGGTAGACTAACGTGCAGGCGCTTTGCTTGCACACCTTACGAATAACATTCGGAAACGCTCGTATAATGCAAGCGTCTCTCGACAGTACGTAATCGACTGATGCTATTTGTTTTAAGGAAGTGTAATTTATCGCCTACATAATTTTTGGCAAAATAAAATTTCAATACACGCTCCTTCCTCTAGCTTCATTTTATATGTATTTTTGACCACTTTTGTAAATTTTAAAAACTCTTCTTGTATTAGTGTGTTTCCGATTTCAAGATATTTACAATATCCGGTATCTTACAAATTTTACAGCCGAATGCGAAAAAAATTTAGGGATTAGTTTCATAAGATACTTTCTAATGTGCTTCAGGATGGTAAGCAATCGTGTTTTCGTGTGATTTTTCCTTGGAAAATGTATGCTGTTGTGAAAATCTGTGAAGGCGGTGATGATATTATGACTTGAAGAGAAAGTATTTATGCCCGAGAGTGGCTTGAGAGAGGCGGGCAGTAGAAGCGTCTAGTGACTTTCATGAAAACATGAGAGGTAGTTCCATTACTCTCGGGGTTTTTTTTAAAGCGAACTCAACGATATTTTTTCCCCAGCTTCTGTGAAAATGTAATTAAAATACAAAATAGGGACGTCGTACACGAGGGTTATTGTTTTGCTGGTTGAAAACATCACTTTTTTTTCCAGCAGCTAGAGAGTAGAAGGATTTGAAAGCATTAATCAACGGAGCACTGGGTGTCTCATCTCGGCGACCAGATTAATCATAATTTAGTGCTCGCAGCAACGCTTTATACAAAATAAAAACGATGCGAGTGAAAATATTTGTAACGAATGATGGATGAAGCCTCTGTTACGCAAAAAAAAACNATACAAAATAAAAACGATGCGAGTGAAAATATTTGTAACGAATGATGGATGAAGCCTCTGTTACGCAAAAAAAAACAGCTTCATCGCATTTTGTTGATATCGCACGTGCTTGCCGTAAAAACTGTGGGTAAATGTTGACATCNAAAAAAAAACAGCTTCATCGCATTTTGTTGATATCGCACGTGCTTGCCGTAAAAACTGTGGGTAAATGTTGACATCACAAAGTATTTACAAAAGACTGCCTTGTTTAATTTTTTTCCTATCAATAACATGCCAACAGCATCTTCGTTGAGCGGGCAACCTCACTGCATTGTGCATTGTCGAATTTTACAGCATCAGAGGTTTATTTGATATCGTATGTGTTCACAGTAGAGTAATTGTGACTTCAAGTACAGAAATTTCCTCAATGAATACACTGAAGTGCGCATATAAGGTATGTTACGAAAGTTGGAATGTCGTTTTAAACGTGTTTATTTATATGTGTTTAATTAAATACTTGTGAAAAACTGCAAGTTAATATATCTTCGTAATGCTATTTTGTACTAAATGTTACATTCTAACATATATCCGAATGAATAAGTTATACGAAATTGTTTTAAGGAAGAAACGTCTTGTAAACATTTTAATGTGGAGAATTTGAACCAGAGAAGGATTATTTTGAACTACATAAATGCAAAAATACATGATTTGGCGAAAATTCTGATACTGTGACTATTTTTGAATATTTTTGTTACACCGCAAGCTGGTATTTTAAAACAAATGAAGAATCGGGCATAATAAACCTCCGATATCCACACAGTATGTCTCAGATAATTATCGTCGTAAGTTAAGACGTTGTGTGTGAACAGGACTGTCTGTGTGGCCTGACTAGCTTAGCACGCACGCATAAATATCTGAGTCAAGTACTCTGCTCTCTGCTGATACTCGAAGGAAAAGTCCTCAGCGGCATGGACTTGAAACGGGACGAGCTTTTCTACACAGGTTAATAGGCCATTCAAAATAATATACCGGAGGTCCAGGAGGGGGTACGCACCGTAACTTGTTACTCTCGACGGCTTAGCGTGCAAGACTTATGTGTGATTGCTGTTTGGTGCAAGGAATGCGCAGTACTTGCAAGTTTAGTTACCTCAACTTTGATATCCATAGAGTCGGGTGGTAAGGGGTGAAGAAGTTACGAACTCCGGAAAGTTGAGAGAAAGGCTACTGAGATGCCCTAGTAATGGTGTAACTTGCACGTGACCCCGGAGAGGCCGGATTAGGTATCATATATAATAACCTCTCTCCAGCAAAGCGACTCTCGGGAACTTCGCTTAAGGCTCCCGCCTACCTGGCGCTTGAACTGCGCTACAGGGTGTTAGTAACTCACGTTTTTCTGCCTAACTATTAAACGTGCGTCCAATGTGCTGATCTACGAAAGGTACACACACTTCAGACGAGGGCTGTTGAGAGCATTAGAAACACCATTTCTGAGTACTCCAAAATCGGCTTTTTCAAAGCGTTCTATCTCAAAATATACCCGTCAGATGAATTCGAAACTACTCAAGAGCCCTGCACTGAACCTTCCTGCAGACTTTCCACCAATAAAATAATTGGGTGACCGCTGAAAGTCCCACAGGTACACGCAGCACTACGAGAACACCGCACGCCAGTTCAGAGCCCTGCGCGTAGCGGCGATGACGCTCGCGTAGTGCTTCTCGGCCAAAAAAAAAAAAAGAAGTTGGAGTTGAGATATTTGGGCGGCTTTTAAACAGATATCTTGAGAGCCGATGAGGGTGAAATGAAGTGAGAATGGGTCAGCGTCGGAATGCAAGGGTGGGGGAAAACGGGAGAGCGCCGAGAAGCCCCGCCGACCAGCAGTATCGTCCGGCACGATTCCCACATGTGAAAATCCGGAGTTACCCGGCTGGGGATTGAGCCCGGTTCGTCTTGGTGGGAGGCGAGCAGTCTAAACACTAACCCACCGCGGCCCCTCCCGCTTTTTTTCAAAAAAAAAAGAAGAGAAAAACGATGCAGGCAGAAGGAACCCTTAATAGTTATTTGACCGAAGTCGAATTATTTCCATGAGTTTTGTGGTATATTTATATTACATAATAAACCTTTAAATTCTGTATAATAATGACACGGTTTCGTGTCTATTGTTACTTCAAAGATATTGTTTTTTACTTTATTGCTTTTTATTTAGTTGCCTGTAATCGACATTCGCCACCCATAAACTGCATTTTCTTATCTTAATATAATAATGCGAATGGAAACAGTTAGTCGTGTGAGGAGAAGAAAAAAAAGGGGGGGGGCGGAAGGCTAAAACATTAATATCACGCATTAGAATAAAAAGTTACCACCACGGAACTTAACAGTTCTAGAATTAAAGTAGCGAGTGGAATCTCTCGATTCTGGCTAATAATCGATTCCTGAAAATATTCGATTCTGCCCTTCACTATATCTGAGTGCCAGGGCGTCAGTCACGATGTTTGGAGGGTACTTAGGGGGAGGGGGCGGGTTCGTGTGCGGTCAGATGTCGTGTTAGCTGGAGGTGTCCGCGCTGATTGTATCTTAATCCTTCAATCTGTCGTCGAGTACTTGGCGCAGGTTGTATTGCAGGGATCGGGCACCTGTTATGAGATGGTCACGATTGACCACCTGTACGTTGGACTGCGTGAGGTGTCTCTCTGTACCGTAGGAAAAGTAGGTATGGTCTCTCCCATTAAGTTNACCACCTGTACGTTGGACTGCGTGAGGTGTCTCTCTGTACCGTAGGAAAAGTAGGTATGGTCTCTCCCATTAAGTTGGCAAGATTTTGACAGTTCGACGAAAGTAGTGCCAAATGTTTACTTTCCGTTTACGTATCCTTTCACCATCAGCTGGTGCGTCAAGTGGAGGCTTTATATTATATCAACACGCTGCCAGCTAATCCACTTGCCTTTGTACTGTAATGCTAAACAGATTTGAAGGTATTTTGGACTGACATCTGTCTAAAAAAGGAGTAGATTATAAAAGTAAAAATTTATAACCTTGCGTAAAAATATATATTTGCGAACACTTTTTTAATTTATCCGAGNACCACCTGTACGTTGGACTGCGTGAGGTGTCTCTCTGTACCGTAGGAAAAGTAGGTATGGTCTCTCCCATTAAGTAGGCAAGATTTTGACAGTTCGACGAAAGTAGTGCCAAATGTTTACTTTCCGTTTACGTATCCTTTCACCATCAGCTGGTGCGTCAAGTGGAGGCTTTATATTATATCAACACGCTGCCAGCTAATCCACTTGCCTTTGTACTGTAATGCTAAACAGATTTTAAGGTATTTTGGACTGACATCTGTCTAAAAAAGTAGTAGATTATAAAAGTAAAAATTTATAACCTTGCGTAAAAATAAATATTTGCGAACACTTTTTTAATTTATCCGAGACAGCGAATTTGGGTTAACATTTCCGAGATGGTAGTTGTAACTATTATCACACTTTGGACGTCATATCTAATATAACTGGAACTAAAAGTAATTCGGGAAATTTTATTGACAACGGACTTATATTCGCCACAATTCACCAACGACTAATGATTGCATAGCAGTAATTCTGCTGTTACTGATACTAAACAGTTCGAGTTGGAAATATGTGACGTGGAATAACGTAAGAATTGCGTACAAACTATTCACGCGTGTCCCACTTTCTTCGTTTTATCAATACAATGTAGCAACAACACGGAAACAAGGAAATGGGTTTTCGGGAGAACAATATGGCGTATAATTTACGTAGATGAACGATTACCGGCTGTACGTGAAATATATGTTACTTTAAAAATTATGCAGAGCTTGCGGAAAAATAAAACTATTGGTATCTGTTCGTAAATTTGTTATATATAACACACGAAAGCTATTCTTTTCTGTCTCTGGTAATGCTTCGTGAAAGAGCGGATAGATGGCGCGCATGGCATGACAAGGCGAGGTGTGAGCCGTTTGCATTGCTCAACAAATAGCAGCACTGCCTGCCTCTTATTCCAGTTTTTTTTTTTAAATTCACTGTTCTTCTATTACTGGCTCGGAACGACACAAATTAAAAATGTATTTCGTCAAATTATTATAAAAATATATCAACTATATTATCCAATATTTTTGTATGCTTTTGGAATTAATATCCAGCAGGTATGGGAAGCATGGTTGGAGACGTGAAAAAGGTTTTAAAGTGGCGTTTCATTTGGATACGGATGGTTTTATTGTGCATTTCATTTTGAACACCTATACAGTACTACTTTATCACGAAGTTTAGTTTGTAACACAAACAACCACTGTTTTGTGACCATGTAAAATGAAATGTATTAATTAATATCGAAACTCTTTCTTATCGCGTATTTTCTGCTTGTCTTATGTGCGTCGGCAGTGAACCCAGAACAGCCAACGTAATATTATCTTTTTTTCGTTCGTGCATCAGCTGATACAGGATTTTGTAAATGGCACTTTGTTTGTTTCGTATACATCAAGTTGCCACTCACTGACTGTCAGAATCTCGCCAACTTATATGAGACAGACCATAGGCGTGTAGGTATAGTAAAGTTCAAATGAGAAAACCATTTTCGCACAGCTTTGAGGGAGGGAACGTAGGGGAGGCAGTGTAGGGGAGGACCCTCCCGAGTGCCTGCCGCTTGAGGGAGGGAAACCACGGGCCACTGCTGGCGCTATACACACCAAACTGATGACATAGATCTCTACTACCGCGCTGTTAAATACCGCGCTGCGTGATTTGCGTTTTCCCGACAGGTAATATACACGCGCAGAGCAGTTCTCGCCCAACCACTCTCTTCCATTGCATCTACTGAACCGAACAAACCCCCACCTCGTCGTGCAGCGGCAACGGACTCTTCCGCCTCGCCTGACGCGTTTTAGTCTTCTGCGCATTATTTTCTCATTCGGATTTCACTATAGTTGGGCTTAACGTCTCGTCTCCGGCGAGGTCATTGGAGACGGAGCGAGCTGCTCAGGGAACAGGGATTGGATAGGGAACAGAAAGGAATCGGTCATGGCCTTTGTTAAGTACCCATCCCAGCATTCGCCCGGAGTGATTTCGGGAAACCATGGAAAACAAAAATCAGGATGGCCGGGCTGGGATTCGAACCCTGATCCTCCCGGATGTGAGTGCAAAGTTTAACCACTGCACTGCTTCGCTCGGTGTTTAGGGAAATTAGTTATGTATGTTATCGTCTTAAAAACATAGAAATCCATGTTTTTTTTATTGGTGATGAAGAAATCAGTTATAGACATAAAGTAAATAATCGGCGTAATGGTAACACGTATATTTTTCCAGCAATTTCACAATGTAACCTGATCGGCGCTCGTGCCCAAGGCGAAGTAAATCTATGCGTTTTACTGAAGGATACACTGTTGGCTGAAAAGAGAAACTAAGCCCGTGTTCGTTATTCAGTAATTTGCGATTCGACAGCTTTCAATACGGATGCTGTCGGAAATCACAGGTCCAACTTTTATAACGGCGCATCGAAAAGTGACCCGAAAAATATATTTAAAGTAAATAAAATTCAAAATATCATATTTATTCGAAATAATTCTATTTTGAATATTTAAGACCAACGTTAATAATTTTACAATACATTACTGCCTGTAAACAAACACTAATTATAATCACAAAACACGGTTCTGTATTTTAATGTAACGTTAATTGTACACGTAAATTAATTTTTTGTATGTAATACTAATATGGCGGTGATCTGGTATTTTCGTTATTTGGTAAATTAATATTTTGGTAAATTTCGTTACATACTAAAAATTAAACTACCAAAAATGTTATAATTTTTGTTTACTAAATAGGTCCCGTTCAGTAAACTGAAAGTACTAATTCGAACACGGCTAAGTTTGTCTAAAAAAAAGCGACCATTCTGAAAATAACCGGAAAGCAGTCATCACAACTATAAACGAGATTTCTGTATTAGTAATGATGCCGCGTAGGTTCCCCGTGACAATTTATTGATAAAAAAGTATTTTTCACCGTTTCTTTTTGATACCTCAGAATGTGCTGATCTTCTGGAAGAAGATGCCGAGGGCTTTGGTTATGGCACACGATTAATACGAAGTAGAAGATTCAACGGAAATTCTGAAATAAATAAGGTTTATCGGAGTATCTAAGAAAAACTTAGTTTCAGAAGGAAATAAAACAGATTAATGTAAATTTTAAAAAAAGTTTTTTAGTTAATAACCCGTACTGATAACGTATACCCGCAGCCGGCTGAAAAACATCTGACTCGCTAATTTTTCCTTGTATTCTTTTTAAAAATATGCACAAGAAAATTTCGTGGGGGGACAAAATATTGTGGTAATGCATAACACGCGATGCTTTAAAGGGAAATTTTTATACAAGTTCTTTAGTAGAAATGCTACGAAAATATATTCATGTGGATGTCGATAGAATTACGCGTGATTTCACGGGGAGATACAGAAATTTTCATCACAAATTTTTTGTGCTAACACATTACTAGGACCACTACCGCATTTAGTTTCGCTTCTCTGCACGTGCCTCTTCTGTGACATGGTGTCGTCCCAAGAAACTACCATGCCTCGCTCGTATATATATCGCTAAGAGGTTTTATACGGGTGATTCTTGCTTCGCCGCCTTCTGTAGTGTTCCCGAAGGACTCGTAACCTCAGTTGGGGGGAGGGAGGTGTACTCCGACGTACGTCTCGCTCCACAGCCTCGTGACGTCACTGTGTGCGGAGGGCAGACGCAGCTGGTCCCCAGCGAGCCTCATCTCGCGGTAGCCTCTGGCAGGTCGGCCTCGCGTTGCTGATGTGCTGTGATTGGCTGCACACACCACACTGTGCAGATCAGTCTTCAAAAGCAGCAGTCTTATACAGTGTCGGGCACTTAATGTACGCAGTTGATGGAAAGACAGCATACGCTAATGTATTCCCGAGTTGTCGTCTTTAAAGAGTGATTTAAATGGCATAACATCTGCAATAGCAAATTTCAATAAAATCTTATAAACAAAATCTTTGTTAACGGTGTTAGCCACTAGAAAAATTTCTTACTTTGTATTTAAACTAAATACCGTTCAACTTTTTAACATTTCTCGTAAGTACTATTTCTAAAAAAAAAATTACATCGTATAGATAGCCTACATATAAGTTCATGGAGCCACGTTAGTGTTTCACTTATTGTTAGAGTCCCACCTTAAAGGGACCATGGTGGTGTAGTGGTTAGACAACTCACCTCCCACCAAGGCGAACCCGGTTCGATTCCCGGTGAGGCTCGCTCTCGGATTTTCGCATGTGGGAATCTTGGCGGACGATGCCGCTGGTCGGCGGGCTTTCCGGGGATGCCCTAGCCTCCCCCCCCCAATCCGGTGCTGCTTCATACTCGCCCCGCTCTACCCTTCATCGGCTCTCACGACCTCGATGATTAAGAGCCGCTCAAACCTATTCACTCACCCAGGTTAAAACTGATACCGAAGACTGGTGAAGAACAATAGGATTACGGTGGTCGGCACATTTTGGTAGCTTCTTTGGTTTACAAAACAAGTATTGCCAACATTATCATCGACGCTTTGCATGCAAACATAAAAATATTTTATTATACCGTTTTGAAAAATAAGCTCCTGATCTACTAGAAAGTTTAAATGATGTAACGCAGAACTACTTGCATGCCGAATTTGACGGCAGTCATTTTCAGTAGTCTTCGAGATTTGATGTAAAAACATGTATTTTTTTCCAGCTGAAGTTGTCTTACAAAATGGCGTGCAAAATAATCTATGAATAGGCCTATTTAATGCCTGAAATAGTTACTGCTAGTATATCAGTTTTGGTTCAAACAGGTCTAATAGTTCGATAGATGACAGACTTCATCAAAATATCCACGAGGCCACCATTTAAAAACAGTGATTAAGATGTTATTAAAATAATTTTTTATTTTATTTATTATTGCTTACCTTAGTACTACTTGTAGGTCAAATTTGGTGGGGATCCGTTGAATGTTTCTCGAATAAGAAAAGCTTTATTTTTTTCTGGTGGCACCATCTTCTGATGTGGTTGACTGATAAATTCAAGAGTAACAGAATTTAATGCTGACAGTCCAAACTGTTGGCATACTTATTTTGGTGTCCGATCGGTTGAATGGAATGTTCGCCATAATTATCCGTAATGATTGAAAAACTATAAAGATCCCGGAGAAAGTGCTATACACATCGAGTGTGATAAATTTCGATGCACTGGTTCAAAATATTTAAGAGCGATACACATGCACAGGCAAGAAGGTGGTCTCATAAACTTAGCTTTCCTTCGAAAAGCAGTTAAAAGAAATAAATATTTTCTTAGTAGGGCTTTGCGACATCATTTGCAATCACATGATTTTCAAGCAACGGCACTGAAATATGGTAAAGAAGATTCAACGAACATAACGTGTGCCATAATATTGTATTATTAATAAGTGGAATGATTATGATGAGTCGGGCATAAAGAATTTGAAATGGGATAAAACTGGCACCCGGCAAAGGCGCCAGGCCGCCATGTTGTGACGTCCCCCGAACACCATGTTGAATCTAGGTGACATTTGACCTTGATCAGTGATCTTGACCCTGTATCCGTGACCTTAAATGACCTTGAAACCAAAAAAATTCAAAAATCCCCAAAAAATTACATAGATGACTTGTATTACCATGTTGGATGCCAGTGACCATGACCTTAATGACCTTGAAAACAAACACAAACATTCGAGAAAAAATGGTAAAAAATCGAATAAATACATATAAGCTGGCTAGCATATTACGATACTGACTACGAACCCCATGTTGTATACCGTTGACCTTGACCTAGACATTCGAGTTCGACCTCGTTCCCATGAACTTAAATGACCTTAAACCTAAAAAATTGCAAAATTGTTTAAACGTTCCAAAATAAAAATAAAAACTGCTAAAAATTCTTTTCAAAATATAAAAATTGTATTTAAAAAATATATTAAATATTTTTATAAAAAAGTACAATTTTAAATGTTTGGTTTAGAGGGAATGGGTGTATGGAGCCGACCAGCCACCGTGTTATGTCACCCAACCATCATATTAAATCCAAGTGACCTTAACGTTGACCTTTGACCTTGAACCTATTACCATGACCTTTAATGACCCTACACCCCAAAAGTTAAAAAGATTAACAATTACTTTAAACATTATAAACAATATTTTAAGACATGTATAAAAAACCTCACATTTCCGGAGGTTCCCTCAGTACCATGTTCTGCAGACGACTGACCCTCACCAAAGTTTCTCATTGGTTGACTACTTGTGTTCGCTTCGGCACCCAACAGTGTTTTTATTGGTTGATTACTCACGCTCGTTCGACCCACCACCAGTGTTTCTCATTGTGTTAACATTTTCCTCCCCTATCCCCTTTACGTTGCTCGTTCTGTAGAATGCACTCCACCCATCATATTAATTTTTTCGTTTGTCATTTGTTTACTTTTTATTACGTAGGGGATTCTAGTGTATTAATGATCGATTTCGCCGCTATAGGAGCTATCGATTTAGCCACCATGTTGGTTGTTGTCGACCTTGACCTTGACCCCAATTACATAGAACTCGAAAGATCGAGAAAAATCACAATCTATACAATTGACCATTACTAGCTAGTCACAAGGATCCATACCGACTAACCATACCAGCCAACGACTGACTCCACCCAAGACTGGTTCCTGGCGAGATTTACTGAGCACAGTACTACCTCCTGATGAGACCAGTTCCTGCAAAACTGACTAGAACAACGGACAAGACCAAACTGCCATACCACCCACCTATACAAACGATGATGGGCAATCTCGAAAAAAGTCTCTAATAAGAGTCTCGTACCTAACCTCTTAGCACAAAATCTTCGCAAAATTTGTACNTTACTGAGCACAGTACTACCTCCTGATGAGACCAGTTCCTGCAAAACTGACTAGAACAACGGACAAGACCAAACTGACATACCACCCACCTATACAAACGATGATGGGCAATCTCGAAAAAAGTCTCTAATAAGAGTCTCGTACCTAACCTCTTAGCACAAAATCTTCGCAAAATTTGTACAGAACATTTCTACCACAGCTGAACATACCAAAGGGACATACTAACTTACCAAGCCAACTGACC
This sequence comes from Clitarchus hookeri, assembly GCA_002778355.1. Taxonomy (NCBI): domain Eukaryota; kingdom Metazoa; phylum Arthropoda; class Insecta; order Phasmatodea; family Phasmatidae; genus Clitarchus; species Clitarchus hookeri. The sequence goes on from NQII01000045.1 coordinate 214,844, forward strand.
TGGCCAACCAACTTGTTGCGAAACATTCCTCAGAAATATTCCCCTCGTCTCATTCGTTCGCCATATATAATTCATCAATTTAAACGACCCGAGTAAGATATAATACTTCAGACCAAACCATAGTCCTCCTCCTGCACCCACTCGCATAAATGTTATGTAAAACAAACTCCCGTCATCGATTGCTTACACCACTGATTTAATAAGTCTTTCAGAGAAGTAGAATTGACAGTATAATAAATTAAACACACATAACTATTTATATTTAATATTTATTTTTTATTATTTTTATTATATCTTTCTAATTATTTTATACATTCTATATTTACATTTCTCAGATGTTTGCATATCATGGACAGTAGCCAACACTCTCATCTGATGTAACACCGATCATTCACTTCATCGATGGTTGAAGATATCTCGACAATGCGTGAGAGATTCCCGCGTTTTTTAAGGTCACTCAAATATCTGAGTCTTATCAACAAGTTCATTTGGGTCTTCGGGAAATATGTAACGAGCGTTCTTGACGCCTTCTGCCTTCTTCGCCCCACTTGTCGAAGCAAACTTTTTTCGAGATGGTCCATCATCGTTTGAATAGGTGAGTGGTATGGCAAGTTGGTCTTGTCGGTTTTGCAGGCACTGGTCTCATGAGGAGCTAGTTCTGTGCTCAGTCAGTCTCGCCGGGAAGCAGTCTTGGGTGGACTCAGTCGTCGGGTAGTATAGTTAGTCGGTATGGATCCTTCTTGTAACGTAAAATTCTAACAGACTTTTATGAATTTATTCGATTTTTTTTACAATTTTTCCTCTAGTGTTTGTTTCAATGTAATTGGAGTAATGGTCACTCGCATACAACATGGTGGTCGGAGTGATCTACGTAATCTTTTCCTAGTTTTTTTTTTAACGTTTTTCGATTCTTCAATTATTTTGGGAATCATGGTCATTTTTGGGTTCAAGGTCATTCAAGATCATGAGGGTAGTGGTCAAGGTCACGGGCCAAGGTCAAAGGCCGCCTGGATCCAGCATGGTGGTCTGGTGACGTCACGACGTGGCGGCCAGCTGGTGCCTGGCGCCTGTGACTTGTGCTGGGTGCCAATTTTGTCCCATTTAAAATACATTATTCCAACTCATCATTATCATTCTACTTTAGCATTATACCGTTATTTCTTAGGGAAATAATTGTCCTATCTTTCGAGAGCTTAATTTCACGTCAAAGAGATATTTTTTCGATTATTTAATCAAAGCTGTCTGCATATACGTTCAGTGAAACTTAACGATGTTTGCGATTGGCATATTGATATGTGAGCTTCTATCGATCTTTGCAATGCCACCGATACTTCTATCGTGGATAATTTTCAGTTCATTGAAAGAGCGTTACGTCACGTAAACGTAAATATCGTTTGCAGGTTTCTAAACTATTCTGACGAGTATTTATCCCATATTCGCATTCACATTAATTAACTTAAAAAAAAAAGAACTGGGCTCTTTATGTGAGACGTAACTGATATAAAGTATATTGTATACTCTGTTTGGTTAGTTTTTAGTAGCACTCACGTATTACCACTATCTGAAATGAAAGAATTTTGGATTTGGCGCGCTCTCATGTAGACCGCCACGGCGCATAGTGTCGACGTGACTTCACACGCACTTGCGGAGGAATATGGGCACCAGGACGACCCTGACTCCCCTCCAACCCCCTACACTCTCGCGGCGGTATATAACACTCACGTCCACGGTAATGTCGTGCTCCCGCCTGTTTTATTCATTCCTTTATGTCTCCTCGCCGCCATCGCTTCCCTCGCTCGGCGTACTCCTTGTTATTATCCCGACCCGGGCCGGGCCGTTCCTCTTCGCCGAAGGCCCCGCGGTTGACCCTCATACCCGCTCCGCCGCCCGGGGATATATCCCGCTTACCAGCCGCACCGGAAGTGACGACGTTCATATCGCGTGATATGAGGGCGTCGCAGTTACGGCCCGACCTCGGGAGCCGGGGGGGCCGTGGGCCCTCGTCTTTTATGCGCGCGCGTCACCCCTCAAGACACCCGTTGCGGACGTTGCACGGCGCCGATATTTCGTCCCACGTAACGTAACATTTTTAAGGGGGAACCTTCCCTTCCTGTTCCAAATCTTAAAAAAGAACATTTCAAACGCACCCCTACGCCCAACACAGCGGCACAGACGAGGTAAGGGAAATACGAACTCGTAATTACGTTAATTACTGTCATGTAATTTACGAGTTCGTAGACTTTTCTGGAGCCCTGCTAGAATTCTGCTTCCAGAATGTTCCTCCGCCTCATGCAAGCAAAGCTTAATCGATTCTAGAAAATTACGCCAAAGAAACAACGCACTGAATTAGTACGCACTCAGTTTAATGTTATTTTGCAAAAGAACTATTTCTTACTAGGCGCTACCAACACAATTATTTTCACTCTGTTTTAATTCGTATTGGTTATTTCTGAAACACTAGAAGCTATAAATAAAACACAAGTAAAAGTTCTATTTAACAAAAAAATAATATATTTTTATGTTAACAGAAGTATAAAATGCTTGCTTTACAAGACATAGTTATGAAACAACCGTACTCGTCAAAGGTTTGATTTAAAAAGTGTGCAGAAACCGTGAATAGACTATTTGAAACTTCCAGTACAGGCTATCTAGCATTCCATGGGGATATTCATAAAACTTTATCTACGCCGTAAAATGATATGTTTGTCGCTGAAAGTTGAATGAGGCGAGTCGACGAGAGAGTGAGTGAGAGAGCGAGTGGTGGGTGAGTGAGAGAGCGAGTGAGTGAGTGGATGAGTGAATGATTGAGTGAGTAGGCGATAGAATGATTGGGCGGGTGGGAGAATGAATGAGTTGATGAGTGGGTGAGCGGGGGAATGGAAAGGTGAGTAGGTAATTGAGTGGGAAAATGAGACACTGCAAGCCAGTTCAGTGCCTTTCCATGCACTGTTAAAAAAAAAACATTCCTTTATTTAGTGAAAAAGTGTTTATAAAATTTTTTCCAGAAGTCTGCATAAACTCTGCGTAAAATATGGACACACATCCTTTTTCAATAACAGATTTCTCGTCATTTTCACAGAACTACCCATGAATTCACGGAAACTCTCCTTAAATTTGATACATAGTCGATTTCGTACTTCATGTAATAAATATTATATATATTTATATACATATACGTGTGTATATATAAAGAAAAAAAATTAAATTATTTTTCGTTACGTAGGTTTTCTAATGTACAAGATGAGTATAAAAGAATACCCCAAATTTGAAGGTCTATAATATCAAAACCAAACAACCTACAGCCTTGATTGACCAATAAAATGAACCGTGGAACCGTGAAGTTTATATACATTCATAAATGTTCAATGTGACCACCATGAGCAGCCTGAACGACAAATACGCGATAATAAAACTAGTTCCACGCTCTTGTCAGCATGACCGGTGTTACGGTTTGGATGGCGTCCGTAATTCTCGTTTTGAGGTGGTGAGGGGGAAGCGAGCTCGCATTCGACACGTCAATGAAGGGGATGGTCTGATGTTTCCTTTATGTGCCGAGAGATAACACTGGGAGCGTCTGTCGTCGCACTATTAGCGTGTGTTGTGTGTTAGTCCGCATAACGATGGCGACGGAACAACAGAAGGCTTTCTGTGTTATTCAGTTTGCTAAATATGAAACGGTTACGACTGTTCAACGTGAATTCCTTCGCAATAACGGACGTCATCCTCCCGATAGGTGGNTGCTAAATATGAAACGGTTACGACTGTTCAACGTGAATTCCTTCGCAATAACGGACGTCATCCTCCCGATAGGTGGAGTATCTTACGTTGGTTACGTCAGTTCCGTGACACAGAGTGCCTTTGCAAAGGTAAAAGTTCCGGGCGGCCGCGTGTGTCCGAAGAAAATGTGCAACAGATTCAACAAGCGTTCGTTAGCTGTCCGAGAAAATAATCTCGACAAGCTAGCCGGGAAATGCAAATCCTTCAATCAACAGTGTTGCGAAAGCGATTGCTGTACAAACCATACAGGTTACAGCTTGTACAGGCTCTTAACGAAATAAATAAAGAACTGAGACGTGATTTCTACGCGTTCGTTCTTGCCCAGAACGAGGTAGACGATGCCTTCATGTCTAAGCTGGTTTTTAGCGATGAAGCGACGTTCCATACAAATGGTAAAGTGAACCGGCACAACGTGCGGGTGTGGGGTCAGGAGGCTTCACATGAAACCACCGAACACGAGCGCGCTTCCCCCAAAGTGAACGTGTTTTGCGCTGTATCCAAAGACACTGTTTTCAGCCCTTTCTTTTTTCACGAGCCCACTGTTACTGGAATCCCTTATTTGGACAAGCTTACAGAGTGGTTGTTTCCTCAGTTAGAAGAGGCGGCGGGGGGCTTGATTTTCCAGCAAGATGGTACACCATCCCATTGGCACCTAGCTGTTCGCGGATACCTGAACGAGACGTTGCCGCAACGCTGTATTGGTCGAGGAGCAGCTGGTGACCAGGATCTTCATCACTGTCCCCCAAGAAGCCCTGATCTTAGCCCGTGCGATTTTTTCTATGGGGGTACATAAAGGATTAAGTGTTTCTTCCACCATTGCCGGCTAACATTGACGATCTCAAAACGAGAATTACGGACGCCATCCAAACCGTAACACCGGACATGCTGACAAGAGTATCGAACGAGTTTGACTATCGCGTAGATGTCGTTTGGACCGCTCTGGTNATCGAACGAGTTTGACTATCGCGTAGATGTCGTTTGGACCGCTCTGGTGGTCACATTGAACATTTATGAAGATATAGTAAACCAACGTCACAGTTTCACGGTCCATTTGATTGGTCAACCAAGGTTGTAGGTTGTTTGGTTTTGATATTATAGATCTTCAAAGATGGGGTATTATTTTATACTAATCTCGTATATTAAAACATTAATTTAATAACTAAAAACTTTATATTGGAGCGGGATTTGAACCAATACTTCGTGACACTCACCACTCAGCTACGAATTCCTTGTGACGATTTGGTGTTTAACGTTGGTATTTCTACAAGCGTCACATTAGCGGCTTTTTCAGTTTGAAGTAATATTTGTATCTTTAAGTGTTGCTAACTGCCGCAGACGCCTGATTCTACTTTTGGATGTTTGAAGGAATAGGTCTATGGCGTGGACATCCTAACTGCCGCAGAAACGATCATTTTCTGGTAATAGTGGCGAAGTAAGGTTAGTGTAGACTTGGCACTGTAGGAAAATACGGAGAATTTCAGTATTTTGTATTTACAAAACTGAGCTCCGTTTTTCGTCATCGCTTACTGCGTTTCCGTATATCAACTATACTTCTCCGCAAAAATTCCTTAAATTTATGGTAATTTTTAACAGTGCTTAAAGGCGACCAGACATTCAGTGCTCGTACCTACGTCACCCTTAGCGCTTGCACGCTTGTATTCCGGAGACACACACACAGCGAGACATTTCCATAGTCGTGAAACTAAATTTCTGGGGAAAACGTATCCAACATTTAGCGCAAAGATTTTTGACTTAACAATATAAGCATTTCCAAAAAAAAAATAATAATAAGCGCAATTTTTCCGGTTATCTTTAAATCATAATGCGTCTTGAAGTATATAATATATCCGCTCTAAATGCAGTTTCTCTCGTTTTTTAACGTATGACAATTGTAAGGTAGTAATTTATTTAATATATAACTTTTCTACTCACTGCATCGGTTTAACATTTATGAACTATTGTATACATTTCTTAAAGAATGCTATTTTTATTTCCCCTAGGGTGACAAATTAAGCAATCACTTGAACTCACTACCACGTTTTGGCGAAGTATCTTTAAGATGATGATGGTTCACGACATACCTCAATTTCTGACTATGATATAGCACGAATCTATAAAAATGTACAAATATACGGTGTATTTTAAGCGGTAAGGCCCAACTGGCCTGAAGCTACTTCATTTGTTCGAGGGATATAAACTATAAGGAGTATAATTGAAAAAAAAAATNAAGGCCCAACTGGCCTGAAGCTACTTCATTTGTTCGAGGGATATAAACTATAAGGAGTATAATTGAAAAAAAAAATGAAATGCGTATCAGGTGTAATATCGCCTTTACATGGAAGGTTCTGAACTTATATGTTGTCTTTCCNAAAAAAAAAATGAAATGCGTATCAGGTGTAATATCGCCTTTACATGGAAGGTTCTGAACTTATATGTTGTCTTTCCATCTCATGTAGCGTACAAATGAGGCGATGAGGTACCTCAATACCTTAGTTAGGTAGACAATTTATGTGGTCCATATTTGCCGGTATGTTTCCGGACATTACAGTAGCAGGGATCCAAAACAGTGTGGCATGTGTCAACTCTGTGGAGAAAAAAAAAAAANTATGTTTCCGGACATTACAGTAGCAGGGATCCAAAACAGTGTGGCATGTGTCAACTCTGTGGAGAAAAAAAAAAAAAGGAAGGTGGTACAGTCAATGTTACTTGCATATAGCTGCGACACTGATACACGACTGACTGCCGTTCACACCGAACATCCAGAGCACACGCTGAACAAAAGAAAGATAGAATTGGAACTGGTCAGGTCGCAGAACAAAAAAATCAGTAATGCCAGCTTCTGAAATATTTACACGTGTATATACACTGAAAAGCCAAAAAAACTGGTACACCTGCCTAATATCGTGTAGGGCCCCCGCGAGCACGCAGAAGTGCAAGACGACGTGGCATGGACTCGACTAATGTCTGAAGGTATGCAGGAGGCAATTCACACCATGAATCCTGCAGGGCAGTCCACAAATCCATAGGAGTGCGAGGCGGTCGAGATCTCTTCTGAACAGCACGTTGCGCGGTATCTCAGATATTCTCAAAATTGTTCATCTCTGGTGATTTAGGTGGCCAGTGGAAGTGTCTAAAGTCAGAAGAGTTTTCTTGGAGCCACTCGGTAGCAACTCTCGACGTGTGGGGTGTCGCATGTTATCGCTACCTCGGAGATGCTATGTCCCATCTCTCGTGCGCCGACTATAACATCTGTTAAAACGCACTTAAATCTTGATAACCTGCCATTGTAGCAGCAGTAACCGATCTAGCTGCCGACCACATCGCGTTACTCTAATTGGTTCCATACCTCTGTTATTTGCACACGCATGCCAATACGAGTTTTCTTGGCTCTTCAGTGTACATCACGCAGCAACTGACCTGGAATTTACATACTCACGATGTCTTGAAAGTTACATTTCGTAGTCGAATGAAGTGTGCGTTCTTTTCGTAAGGAAACATCGCTAATATGTTAGGCAAGGTATTAACTATAAAAAAAATTGAGAGAAACGCTTGTTCTATGGGGCCGCGGTGGCTTAGCGGTTAGACTTCTCGCCTCCTACCAAGGTGAAACTGGTTCAATCCTCGACCGGATCACCCCGGATATTCGCAAGTGGTTATAGTGGTAATTTTGGGAATCTCCCGTTTCCCCTGCTCTTGAATTCCGGCGTTGCTCCATTCTCGTCTCATTTCACCCTCATCGGATTTCAAGACTTCGTTGTTAAGAGCCGCCCAAATCTCTCAACTCAACCCTCGCTCCATGAAAGCCGCAATGCAGCTACTGAGCGAGGTGGTGCAGTGGTTAACTTTCGGACTCGCGTTCGGGAGGACCCGGGTTAGAATCCCGGTCTTGCCATCCTGATTGCGGTCTTCCACGGTTTCCCGGAATCACTCCAGGTGAATTTTGGGTTGGTTCCGTACCACAGGCCATGACCGATTCCTTTCCCGCTCCTCCTTCTCTGAGCAACTCGCTCCGTCTCTAATGACCTCACCGTCGACGCTTTTTTCCGCCTTTGAGGCCGAGAAGCGCGGGAGCCATAAGGGCGACACTGCCAGGCGCATCAAGTTCGCCATCGTCACTAAGCGCAAGTCTCTGAAGTGACGTGCAGTGCGTCGCACTGCGTGTACCTACGGGACTTTCAGCGGTGACCCTATTATTTTATTGGTGGGAAGTCTGTTAGAAGGTTGAATGCAGGACCCTTGAGTAGTTTTGTATGTATCTGACGCGTATATGTTGAGATAACAGCACTTTGAAAATGCCATTTTTAGCCGTTTTGGAGTACTTAGAAATGGCGTTTGTAACGTGCGCGACATTTTGAAAGCACTCAACAGCTTTCGTCTGAAGTGTGTTGTCTTTTCATAGACCAGCACATTGTACGCACGTTTTAAAAGTTTCTGGAGGTGTGAGGGGGGGAGTGTATGCCAAACACTCTGCAACACAGTTTGCACTTAGGGTCCTGGAAGTCTCTCGGGCGCACGTGCAAGGTGGCGTTGTTCTTACCTGGGAAATCAGAGCCGAACTTCTCGTGCTCTCGGTGTGTGTGGGTGCACGCGCCTGCCCGACCGCGCGATGATGCGCAGGAGGATGGACGACCGAGATGAGCAGGAACTGCCAGGATGGAAAGGGAGGGGACGAGGAGGTCCGAGCAACAAGCCTCAAGGCTCTGGATGTATCTGGCTCCTTCCGCTCCCTTGGACACCGGTGCGTGCGCCGCCTTAGATCTTACACGAGACGCGGTTATCGTCCTTTGTCACGTGACTACGAGGCCTGGCAGCAGGGACCGGCGCGTCTGATGACGTATCTGGGGAAGAGGAGGCAGTGCGGTCCAAACACTGCGACGTGTTTTCGCCTCGGTCGTTGGCGCCATAGCCATTCGACCGTTCCAGACGCGCCATATACGTAGAGCCCTCATATTATTAAATATTTCGGTGTTCAGCTAGTACACCCACCGTATTCGGGGAGTTTTTCACGCCTAGAGAAAAACAAAAATGTCGATGTGATTTGTATTTTCTCGGGTTTCTCGAAAGTGATGTCTGGTATTGAAATCCAGAGTAAGCGCCATATTTAGGTATTGATAATGGTGAAGTTTTAACGCGATATTTTGAAATGTAAACACCCGATGGTGCAGGATATTGTCCTAATCTATAAAACGGAATTGAGACTCTTCCGGAAAAATCTAAACATATCATGTTAAAAAGCAAACTGTTTAAGCTTTTTTTATTCATATTATACCCGTGTTCGCATTTACCAGTGTCTTGATGTAGGGGCGTCAAAAATTTTAATGTTGAAGACTCTTTTTTACATGGGAAAAAGGTCATGGTATATCTTCACCGTTGATTTTATTGTGCGTAGTTGTCAGAGCTGTGCTGAAAAGAAAGTTTTCTGCTAACTCTCTGGCAACAGACACAGCAAATACGTCATCACGGCTGGCATCACGTGAAGGATCAAGGTTCGGGAAAGAACGACGAATAGGGATATCATACAATATGCCGCTGCAGGAAGCAAATGTTGCCCGTGTGCGTTGAACAATATTCATGTTCGGCTTGCACATTGAAATGAAAACATATAAATAATTTGAAGGAAATACTAGGTGTCCCGGCATCTGAACGCGCTAAAACACGAGTGGTTAACAAATATGCACATTTTGTATTATCTTACCATTGAAACAGTCATTGAGAATATAATGCTGTAATGTTACACTAACCAACATTTTGGCAAGTCTCGAACGAGCCAAACATTTTAATTGTGGGTATACAACATATTTGGCAAAGTTGTAAGTCTTCGGGCTTGATTTCACAAATTTTACATGGTATTTACTTATTTTCGGAATTGAAATTCATTAATATCCTTCTCACCAAACCTCAAACATAGAGGGGCCGCGGTGGTGCAGTGGTCAGAATACTCGCCTCCCATTTAGGGCAACCGGGTTCGATTCCCAGCGGGATAGTTCCTGGATTTTCGCATGTTGGAGTAGTGCCGGGCGATGGCGCTAGTAGGCGGGTTTTCTCGGGGATCTCCCGTTTCTCCCACCCTTGTATTCCGGCGCTGCTCCATAATCGTCTCACTTCACCCTCATCGCCTCTGAAGACCTCGATGTTGAGAAAGAGCCGCCCAAATCCCTCCACTCCCCCGAAGCATACAATTTATTTCCTCGCCAGTATGTATCCCCCGTTACCTACGTTACATTTTTTTTTATTTGTTTAGAACATCTCTGTTAATGTGTGGATCCCAGAACGTTGATATTTATTTCTGTGCTCACTAGTCTCAGCTACCTGACTAACCATCCGCTGGTGAAATAGCAAGGCCCTGCAACGTGGTTTANCCCTCCACTCCCCCGAAGCATACAATTTATTTCCTCGCCAGTATGTATCCCCCGTTACCTACGTTACATTTTTTTTATTTGTTTAGAACATCTCTGTTAATGTGTGGATCCCAGAACGTTGATATTTATTTCTGTGCTCACTAGTCTCAGCTACCTGACTAACCATCCGCTGGTGAAATAGCAAGGCCCTGCAACGTGGTTTATAGCACGACAGTATTGATAGCGTGATGTTCTTGGTTCCTTCGTTAGTCACTCAGCTCGTGTAGCACTGGCGTTCAACACATAGCATACCTACATATTTTTAAAATGCCATTATTATTACAACAAATCACTATACAAATTGGAATGCCGACCAACCCGCAATACTAAGGTTGGAATATATTTAATTATTTAAACAGGTCAAATAATATGTGGAATGGCATTTACGAGGTTTTAAATTATCGGAAGTTACAACCATTAAGCAAAAGCAAAGAAGCATTGTAGTTTAATATTTCCTTGTTAGCTGAATATTTTCTCTATTTAACAGGCCGATCATGGTTTTAAAACCAAAGCCATGATCGCGAGAGTTCAGATAATGTCGTATGTTTGGGCACTGCCTTGTTTTCGCTAGGTCACGCCATTTCTTTCACTCTCTCCTAGCCTGTGTCCATCCTTGAACAGCCATTCGCGCTGCCCAGGACGAGAGTACCCCTCGTCGTGCTAGGTCAGCCAGATCTACTTCTTCGTCGCTGTTAGTATGGAGATAAAGTTCAATTACAAACACGCGGTGTGTACATATAACGTTCGGTAACAGCGATTTACAAGATTCTGGCACCAAGCAGGGCATGCTGCAGTGCCGAGGGACGAATTAAATTCCTGGAAACGAGTAAAAGATTTTTCCATCTTTCTTCAGCTAGCGTCAGAGGCCGGCCTGGAAAACGGGTGACGTCATATGGGGATGGAAGAACGCGGTATCAAGCCGAGAAATCCTAGTCGCCACAAATGGGTAGCGTCCTTCGCATCACCCACGCGAGAACGCACGTCCGGAGTTAACGCGCACTTCCGGGACCTGGAGTCAAACCGACTTCCGTAGTTGGAGACTAGTGTCTACCAGGGTAGCCAACGCAGACTTTTCTCAACTGAATGGACATGCCGCACCTCCCGGGTGTTAATCAGGTATGCCAACCGCACGACCAATGCCGGGCGGGCCCAGCGAGAACACGTACAGTGGTGCAGTAGAGCTTGCTAGTCGATCAGCGCCACCATTAACATCAAAAGCGCAAGCGCAGTGAACCAACGATCGTCTTCCCTCCCCCCCCCCTCTGCGCACAGCTCCCATTGCGTATACATTTCCACCTTCATTTCGCACGAGAGCGCAATACATAGTATCACGACATGCTTGTCTTCCCCTCTACCATTACGTCATCGGGGCTGTATACATTCGCGAAATACTTTATAAGATTACATTCCCTACTATTTTACGTTTGCTTTGCCTGAAATTTTCATACAACGTGTGAGAGTGGCGCATTTTATTTACAACATTATTGTAATGCATTATATTGCTTTCGAGTGTCATCCTCTGTGCGAGGAGAAATTTACGATGGGTCATATTTTTTTGTTTTCAAAGTGCTTATGAAAAACACTTTCAACTTTTCTGAAGCCCTGCTAAAGTTCTACTTTCAGGCTATTCCTACGCCTCATGCAAACAGAGATTAAATAAATCTAGAAAATTACACAAAAATTGATAATGCGCTGAATTTGCGGGCACCCCGTTTAAAATTATTTTTCATAATAACTGTCTCATAAGGCATTACCAACACACTTATTATCTCCGTTTTTAAACGTATTAGTCGTAAATTGCATAATATAATTTGTATATAAAATAAAGGTAATTTAAATTTTACAAATAGTAAAATATTTTGATGTTAACAGAAGTGTAAAATGCTTGTGATTTTTGACATGCTTAGAAAAAAAAAACAAACGCGTCATACATAAAATGATTTTTCAAAATTTTGATTTGAAAAAGTGTGAAGATACCGCGAATAGAGTAAAGTAAAAATTACGTATTTGGGTCGTCTCGTGTAACAAGAGACATCAAATATCTGTGCGACTTTCGGAGAGTGCAGTTCAAATCTTGGACCCAAGACATGCTTGGATAGTAGAACTTATTAGCGTTACACCTTTGGTAACAGATCCTAGGCTATGGCACTATTTTTCGAATGGAAAATCTATTTAGTGTAGTCTTGCGGAGACTTACGTGGTCTAGAGTATATTTAGATATTGTGGTTTTCAAGTTAGGCGTTTTTATTGTGGTCGAGTTACATTACCGCCTTAACTGGACATTCTCTAGTGCATGAATTGACAAAACACAATAAGAATCATATATATGTTTTCCTAAATAAAGACAGACATCCTTCGCATTCTTTGTTTAATCCGTTTTTTGGTAATTTTGTAGTGGTTTTGTCGTTCTAAAGTTGGTTTTATACTTTAGTTCTGCTCCTCTTAGGTTTTCTCCATATTTTAATGCAGTCAACTCGAGCTATGGAGAATATCAGACAAAACTGAGAATGCCAATTATATTGTTGTTCCTGTTTCCTGATATACACTCATTCCGCTATTTATACGACCATGCCTCATATGACGTCATGCGTTCTTCAGCTGGTCGGCAGCGAAAGTTTAGTCTCCCGTAGTGATGGCAATATTCGGGTTCAAAATGTCAAGGAATTCGATTCCTAGAAGTTCTCGAAATTTCTCGAATCATGGCCAAAGTACTCGAATACTTATATCTGAGTGATCTAGCCGAGTTATTCATCATTACCTTGTGCTCAACTCACGTCTCGGACTCGCACGAGTACTCGAGCTTTCGTTACGTCGTGCGTTCCAAGCTTGTTCTCGAATGTTTGCAGATGTAATTGTATTTTTTCAAATTTAATAGTTATTTGACTGAAATCAAAGTATTCCCATTTGTTTAGTGTTTCATTTAGTCTACACAATAAAGTTTTTAATTCTGTTTGTTGTATATTAAAGACGCTTTGGTGCCTATTGCGACTTCTAAGACATTGCTTTGTACTTTCTTGCCTTTTCTATACTTGCCTGGAATCCGCATTCGCCACCCCTCGGCTGCCAGCCCTCGAATTCAAGTAGCGAAAGAATGTTATCGATTCTTAAAAGTATTCGAATACAAAGAATTCGATTCCTGAAAATATTCGATTCTGCCCACCACTACAGCATGCTCCGCAGCCTCGCGCCGTTTCTTGCCGAAACAGCATCGGGCGGGAAAATGCAGATCCTACACTCTCCACGGTCGGTTGCGCCGCTGTTGCACGGAGGGCGGTCCACTGCGTAATTCATGCGAGGGAAGTGCGGACCTCCCAGTTTCTGGCTGTCTCGTGTCTGCGCGGTGGATTGCGCAGAGGAGGNCGGGGGTTTTCCGGGACGACGGGAATGTTTCCCGCACCGCTCCGCCGGCGACGGAGAATGCCCGCAGTGTTTGGTAAACAAGGGCGGGTCGGGTCCGGGGACAGCAAGGGAGACGACAAACCTATACCGTCCTCTGGCCGCATATGGTTGCACGAAGCGCTGCGACTCAGAACTGTCTTCTTCCACACGCTTAGGCTACACTGAAGCCAACCAGTAAAACTGTAAGAAGTGTCCTTCAAAATCGCTAAAAAATTTATCAAATTCTGAAGTGACAAAGATGATAAAAAACTTATCTGGGACAACTGGCTAATTATTGGAGGCCCTCAAAAATTAGTGGCACAGAATAATTTCGATGATGTATGACGTGGTCATTGACTTTAGAACTGGCAGAAGTAAATAAGGTTCAGTTGAACATCTGTGGAAATACACTGCTCAAAAAAATTAGAGGGACATGATCTTCGTCGACCGTAGCATTTAACCAGGAAGTGTTTAATCTATGACTGTTTTTGGTCTTGTTCCGACATGCAGTCCAAAGACAGACTATGAAGTTGAACATCATAACTAATCTCTTTACGACGTTGTGAAATGTATTGTGTTATGTCGAATACTAAAGTGGCGGATAAATGATGCACATTGTCTTATACAGACATGTAGTGTCTGTAAGTGACAAGCTAATGTTCGTAGAGCTTGTGTACGTTCGGCCAGTCAAAATGCGGTGCCTAATGAAAGCGGAAAATGTTCGTGCAATCGCACTGTTGAGGGAAGGATGGACTATTCGTGCAGTGATTGCATAACCCAATGTGGCGAAATCTGTAGTTTTTGGGGCGTTGAATCGAAAAGGGAAACATAAATAAACACTAGGATACCAGATCAGGGTAGAAAGAAGAAACTGTAGGTCACAGACGACCGATATGTGGTANAACATAAATAAACACTAGGATACCAGATCAGGGTAGAAAGAAGAAACTGTAGGTCACAGACGACCGATATGTGGTAAACTGTGCATTTTCGTCAGAGAAGTGCTACTGCTCGGGACAACCAAAATGATCTGACGGCAGCAACTGGTGCAAATNAACATAAATAAACACTAGGATACCAGATCAGGGTAGAAAGAAGAAACTGTAGGTCACAGACGACCGATATGTGGTCAACTGTGCATTTTCGTCAGAGAAGTGCTACTGCTCGGGACAACCAAAATGATCTGACGGCAGCAACAGGTGCAAATNAACTGTGCATTTTCGTCAGAGAAGTGCTACTGCTCGGGACAACCAAAATGATCTGACGGCAGCAACAGGTGCAAATTCCAGTGACCAAAACGGTCACAACAGACTTGGAGAAGCATGCTAAGGTCACGAAGGCTTCATAAAGGCCTGCGAATAGCGCCTCGTGACAAGACAGATCGACTGAGATTTGCACAGGCACATCGGAACTGGCATCTCCGACAATGGTGCAATGTGCTGTTCACAGATGAATCGCGCTTTCACCAAACACAGTGTGATTAACGTCTGCGGTGTATCGTTGCCGAAGAGAGCAGTATACAGANGATGAATCGCGCTTTCACCAAACACAGTGTGATTAACGTCTGCGGTGTATCGTTGCCGAAGAGAGCAGTATACAGATGCAGCAGTCCAGGAACGGAACAAGTTTGGCACTGGGTCTGTCGTGGTGTGAGGTGCCATCACTATCGACTGTCGAACGGATAGATTGGTGATCCGATACGGAATTACTGCTGCCAGGTACATAGACGAAATTGTACNACTATCGACTGTCGAACGGATAGATTGGTGATCCGATACGGAATTACTGCTGCCAGGTACATAGACGAAATTGTACTCGATCATGTTATGCCCATTGCAGCAAGGATGAGGCCTCAGTTTGTGCTGCAACAAGACAATGCAAGGGTGCATACAGCAGCCACCATCATCAGAGATGCCCTACAGGAACTCCAGATTAAAACCATGAACTGCCCACTATGAGTCCTGACCTTAGTCTCGAGCACTTATGAGAAAAGCTAAATCTACGAGTTTGATGTCGTCCTAGGGCCTTAATTCAAGACCTTGCTGATGCTCTCGTTGAGGAATGGGAGAACATCCCGCAAGTATAGGTGCGTCGACTGATCAGAAGTGTGCATCGAAGGACAGGCTGTCATACGGGGAGATGGTGGCCATATGAAATACTGAAGNGCGTCGACTGATCAGAAGTGTGCATCGAAGGACAGGCTGTCATACGGGGAGATGGTGGCCATATGAAATACTGAAGGGTTTCCTTATGGGACATAACACATGAATCGGAAGATGATTCCACTTTAGTTTAGGATGTAGTGCTTAATGTCCACTTGAAGCATCCATGTGTATGCTGAGACATCAATATGTGCACTACTGTTAGGTAAAGGTNGTAGTGCTTAATGTCCACTTGAAGCATCCATGTGTATGCTGAGACATCAATATGTGCACTACTGTTAGGTAAAGGTTTGAATAGTCTACTGATACCTAATATATAACTGTGTGCACAGTTCGTGTAACAATACGAGTGTTCCAAATCTTGCCTCTCTAATTTTTTTAACAGTATATATTTGAAGTATCTTTTCATAACATTTTCTGTATACATACTGGGTTTACGAGGTGCTTAGCCATCAGTCTGGAGTAAACTTTTCTGCATATAGTCTCTATCCCACCCTAATAAACTCCACATTTTCTATGTGATGGCTGCAACTAGCTTATAGGGATGATTGATGGTACTCATGCGATTTTCTTGCCGCTGGAGCAATTAATTTTCAATAAAATATATGTGAAGTTCAACCAACAATTGTGCTGGTAGGTCTCTGGCCCTACATGTTAAACACAGGAAGCTTCAGTGTAGAGAAATGCACGGACTATAATAATAACATTGTGCTGCAGATTGTACCAAATAATGTGTGCCAAGCAAAACACATTGCACCATACAGTTACAAATCTTGTCCTGGAGCAACGGAGAAAATCTGTNAAATAATGTGTGCCAAGCAAAACACATTGCACCATACAGTTACAAATCTTGTCCTGGAGCAACGGAGAAAATCTGTCGTGTTTCACAATTTCCGACGTGCGTATCGTTAAAGTCATTTGAAATTGTTGTGCTCTTCATAGCATTAGAACCTACTTTATGTGGACAATTAGCACTAATGGATATTAACTCACGGCATACCACGGGTGTTTCAAGAAGTTGATGGCTCTCATAACGTGGTGTCAGATGTATCGATATTCTTAGCTCCAATAGTATACGGAGAATAAAGGCACGCGTTAGGGATCAGTTAAATTTATCAAAGCGTATCTGCATTCAACAAGCGTTTTATAAACCCCTTATTGTTAGGGACAGTTGTGCTGCACAGCTCATAACCGTAAGCTCTGCTATTTGAGCGATTGGTCACTTAATGGGATGTTGTGTGAGTGAGTGAAGAGATTTCAGCCGCTCTTAACAGCGAGGTCTTGAGAGCAGATGAGGGTGATTGAGGTGAGTGTGGATCAGAGCTAGAGTGAAAGGGCGGGGATAGAGGAGATCTCTGAGAAAACCCACCAACCAACTGCATCGTCCGGCACGATTGCCACATGCGAAAATCTGGGAGTGGCTCGGCCGGGTATTGAGACCGGTTCTAATTGGTGGGAGGCGAGCAGGCCACCGTGGCCCCTGGGATGATGTTTATGCACGGGTTCCAACAGCACAGAGCATGTAGTGCGAGGTAGGACCTTTGAAATACTTGGTCTCGCTACAATGCTGAATGGATCAACTGAAGATGACCTTAATACTGATACTGTTGACATGTCGGCTCAGTATGTTGGGAGATAGAAATAACGAAAAATGAAATGCATCATCCTTCGTGGTTTCTGATATTCATGGTACTAGGTAAAGCTGACTCTGCTTTTATAAGATTTCAATACCTACAAGATTAAAATGAAGTTTGGATTCTAATTATCTTTCATAGTGGTCGAAACTCCTGCCATAACAAACCTGGGGGAGTTCTTTCCTAAAGACCGGACGAATTGTTTTGTTTCCGAAATGTCAAGGACCACAATAGAAACTGAGTTATTATTGGGACAATAAAGCAGAATACTTATTGAGTAATGGAAAACAAACTAAAAGTAGCTGTGAACTTATAAGGTCTAACAGTCACATTTAAAGAATTCTGAGTTATTCGGGCAATCTGCTCGGATTTGCTTTATTCCCCATCATTTTTGGGTTCGGAAGGTACAGATATGTTAAGTTAGTAACAACAGCACTGTCATCACATAAAATCCGCAACTTGCACAAAATGTGCTACTATTAGCATTTATTAGTGTGTTCCTTTCATATCTTTGGAAATATTTCATCATGTGGATTCACTCTAAACGCTTTTGACGAACCTACTCACGGGCTTATTTAATGGGAGGCTGGAGCGTTAAACTTGGCAACGCCGCTGAGGGAATAGGCCGGGGACTGAGCCAGACACCGTGAGGTCAGGCCGACGCATTATCGCTTAGTGTACGTCATTCAACTCTGCCATATACTAAAACCAACTGAGATGTCGTTACCAAAGTTACTGCACTGTAAGTGACATATTATTAGAGTGAACTTTATGCCTGTGCTTACTGTAATTGTAAATCATGTATTTCTTGTCTGTTATAAAAAAAACGATTTTTTCAATTTATTCAACGGGTCCCTGAGAAGATTTTTACACTGCAATTATAACCATGGGTAAAGACGACCTTATTGATTTCCTTAACTTTATGTAGGTATATATTATCGGTTTATAATATGATACTTTGACGCATTCTGCATCCCTATATTTTATTCGTCAGAACAAACGCTCTGGCGAAGCTCGCAGGCGGACGACCGCAATAAGGATTAAGGGTTTTGCGGATGTGATGGGAGAATGGCGCCAGGACGGCCCGGCGGAACGACCACGTGCGGAGAAAGGCGGATGCAGCTGCATCTCGCAGCTGCCAAGGGACGCGGAGCCCACACCAGCAGCTGAGTCTGTCCCGGGCTAGTTTCAGCAATAAACATTGAGAGCTTTTAGCGGGTGTGCTGGGAGAATAACGACACACTATCCGGAGGCATAAAAACAACACGTGCACTGAACCAAAGGGGCCACCCAAGAGTTCCCGCACGTGCAGAACAGAATAATAAACTTCCAGGCCAGGATCAAGGGGNTATTCTTAGCTCCAATAGTATACGGAGAATAAAGGCACGCGTTAGGGATCAGTTAAATTTATCAAAGCGTATCTGTATTCAACAAGCGTTTTATAAACCCCTTATTGTTAGGGACAGTTGTACTGCACAGCTCATAACCGTAAGCTCTGCTATTTGAGCGATTGGTCACTTAATGGGATGTTGTGTGAGTGAGTGAAGAGATTTCAGCGGCTCTTAACAGCGAGGTCTTGAGAGCAGATGAGGGTGATTGAGGTGAGTGTGGATCAGAGCTAGAGTGAAAGGGCGGGGATAAAGGAGATCTCTGAGAAAACCCGCCAACCAACTGCATCGTCCGGCACGATTGCCACATGCGAAAATCTGGGAGTGGCTCGGCCGGGTATTGAGACCGGTTCTAATTGGTGGGAGGCGAGCAGGCCACCGTGGCCCCTGGGATGATGTTTATGCATGGGTTCCAACAGCACAGAGCATGTAGTGCGAGGTAGGACCTTTGAAATACTTGGTCTCGCTACAATGCTGAATGGATCAACTGAAGATGACCTTAATACTGATACTGTTGACATGTCGGCTCAGTATGNTGGGTTCCAACAGCACAGAGCATGTAGTGCGAGGTAGGACCTTTGAAATACTTGGTCTCGCTACAATGCTGAATGGATCAACTGAAGATGACCTTAATACTGATACTGTTGACATGTCGGCTCAGTATGTTGGGGAGATAGAAATAACGAAAAATGAAATGCAGCATCCTTCGTGGTTTCTGATATTCATGGTACTAAGTAAAGCTGACTCTGCTTTTATAAGATTTCAATACCTACAAGATTAAAATGAAGTTTGGATTCTAATTATCTTTCATAGTGGTCGAAACTCCTGCCATAACAAACCTGGGGGAGTTCTTTCCTAAAGACCGAACGAATTGTTTTGTTTCCGAAATGTCAAGGACCACAATAGAAACTGAGTTATTATTGGGACAATAAAGCAGAATACCTATTGAGTAATGGAAAACAAACTAAAAGTAGCTGTGAACTTATAAGGTCTAACAGTCACATGTAAAGAATTCGTAGTTATTCGGGCAATCTGCTCGGATTTGCTTTATTCCCCATCATTTTTGGGTTCGGAAGATACAGATATGTTAAGTTAGTAACAACAGCACTGTCATCACATAAAATCCGCAACTTGCACAAAATGTGCTACTATTAGCATTTATTAGTGTGTTCCTTTCATATCTTTGGAAATATTTCATCATGTGGATTCACTCTAAACGCTTTTGACGAACCTACTCACGGGCTTATTTAATGGGAGGCCGGAGCGTTAAACTTGGCAACGCCGCTGAGGGAATAGGCCGGGGACTGAGCCAGACACCGTGAGGTCAGGCCGACGCATTATCGCTTAGTGTACGTCATTCAACTCTGCCATATACTAAAACCAACTGAGATGTCGTTACCAAAGTTACTGCACTGTAAGTGACATATTATTAGAGTGAACTTTATGCCTGTGCTTACTGTAATTGTAAATCATGTATTTCTTGTCTGTTATAAAAAAAACGATTTTTTCAATTTATTCAACGGGTCCCTGAGAAGATTTTTACACTGCAATTATAACCATGGGTAAAGACGACCTTATTGATTTCCTTAACTTTATGTAGGTATATATTATCGGTTTATAATATGATACTTTGACGCATTCTGCATCCCTATATTTTATTCGTCAGAACAAACGCTCTGGCGAAGCTCGCAGGCGGACGACCGCAATAAGGATTAAGGGTTTTGCGGATGTGATGGGAGAATGGCGCCAGGACGGCCCGGCGGAACGACCATGTGCGGAGAAAGGCGGATGCAGCTGCATCTCGCAGCTGCCAAGGGACGCGGAGCCCACACCAGCAGCTGAGTCTGTCCCGGGCTAGTTTCAGCAATAAACATTGAGAGCTTTTAGCGGG
>NQII01000045.1:235551-250402 GCA_002778355.1 Clitarchus hookeri
TTCCCCTCGTTAGGAAATGCCACAATTCTTTGCAATGCGTTATTTGTTGCATCAGAAATGCACGAAATTACTATGCTTACAGATTTTTTTTATTGCAAATTTCTAGTTGTTCTTGCAGAAATTCTAACTACTATTTTGTTAAAGAATGTAAATATGAAAATAAATATAATTTTTTAGCATACGTTTTTTGTAACAAAGACATTATTTTCTAAGCGCGCCAGACTCGACCAGGGTTCCCAGCAAGATGCGATTTAATGTACGTGAATTTTTAGCAGGCGTTGATACCAAGAAGATGTGATGCTGAGGTTGTCATAAATTGGATATCATTTAAAGTCCGATTAAATAAATACAAATTTTTATTAGTGTTTGTGCGATATTGGGCTATGTTTTGCTGTGGTAAACATATTTGTTAAAGTATGGCGAAAAAATATCTTGTGGCTAATGTAGGGCGGTGTTGTGAATTGATCATATATATATATGCTTGAATTTTGTAACGTTTTTAAAACACATTACATGTAGCAGAGTTTCTTGATGGCGTGCTCATAAACAACGAGGTTTTTCAGGAAACAAATCTATATTCGTTGCAACTCTCTTTGTGGCGACGTCAATAATTACACGTTTCCATTCAGGTTCCGAACACAGGAACTCCTGTATTAACTTTTCCTGAAAACCATCTGTGTTTTGTGACTACCAGTTTATATTGTTACGTAATTTTATTGAAAATGATAAATTACTTTGACTAATCTCTTCTCTTTTAAAATGAATGAAAATTATGTTACACGTGTTAAAGTTTTTTCTTATAAGCACTAAGCGAAAAAGTTGTAATCGCTGTTAAATGTTGAGATAGTACCTGGACAATTTTTTTTATTTAATTAAAACAGATTGAAGTAATTGTATAACCGCTGGAATTTCAACCAAGCTCAGTTTTCTTAATGTAGCTTATTTGGCCACTCCAGCGTCCCTGGAATACTACACAACCTGCAATAACTCCATTTACTTCAAGACCAACGTCGTTATGGCCCCAGGAATAGAAGTAACACAATGCTATAAATTATTTTTGTATCATATTCAAGGTGCATTCGTTGTTATTCAAAACTCATTTTCCGATACAGGGCGTGAGGGATAGTTTCATCACAAACGTGAGGAATAAGGTAGTTTTATAAATACTGTGATAAAAACATTCTTTAATCTTTAAATTGGGGGGCACATTTCGAACAGGAACAGCTCAACGTTTAATTACAAAACTAGTTTCTAATTAATCTTGAAATAAATAGGATCACTGCACAGTGCTTCATGAATGGTCTAATGGACTGTTAATAGTGAATGTTGCTTTAGCAGAACATTTAGTGTATTAAGTATGTGGAAAGATTTTGTATTCAGTTTCTGCATTTTCATCTTGCACTTTACAGTTTTGTTCATTCATAAATATAGTCCCAGTATCATGCTATCTTTCTTAATTGATACTATGTTTCTTCTTTTACATTTTTCATCTCTTCACGTAAATTTTTTCTTTGCATGAGTAATGTTCAGCTCAGTATATTTTTTATGACTTTGTTAACATCTTAGAATTCTATATTGAATCTTCCGCAGTTCAACTAGTACAGTATTATTTTGCGCCATGTTAGTTTCTTTTATAGATGTCTTGTCGCTTACACTTAATCGTTATCCTTCATATAACTTGGTGATGGTTTCTCCTTAGTTTCCGGACCGAAACGCCACCAACGTTAAAGCTGCAACATCTACCGTGCGATAGTCCGATGGCACGCGATTGTCATTTCCGGTACGCACAGTTTCCTGGACATTTCCGCTGTCTTCCGCCGGCAAAATGGCTTTCCCGGACTCGCTTCATTCCGTGACCCCCACGCTGAATAAGTGGCTACCCTTGCAACTTATTTGGAAAAAGCGGGACGGGGATAGACAGTTTTTCCTATCGCGTCGTTTTCCATTACCGTTTCCTGTTCCCCTTCCTTCCGCACTACCGAATTTTCTACTTCAAATATATTTAGCAATGAAATTCGAAGACGAATAACGGGGCAATCATATTTCTCCATCAAACAAACAAATTATTTTGATTATGTGTTTTAACATCTGTTGCACTATCAGAGTTTGATTTTTATTTAGACGTGATTCAAAGAGGGGTACTATTGTCGTTTTACTATGCGCCCGTTACATGACAGATTGTAAAGAATTTTATAATTTATTTTTACTTATAAACTAAATTTTATTTCTATTTATCATAACTACTTATTTGCTGCGCGATGGATTCATTGCATTTGAATTTTCACTATTATAGTTCAATGTGCACTTAACCAACAGTATTCATATCCTGGTCGATACTACACGGTGTAAATGTGTTGGATTCTATTGATTTCACTATTTAATTTGGGTGCATGCAAGGACAAAGCGCTGCGGTACATTGTTTTTATTTCTTTCTCCTTGCCAGACGTTCAAATCTTCGTCAGACCGAACCTCGCTTGCTGGTCATCAAACACGCATAAAGGTCAATAAAGTTTGTTTGACCGAAATCGGTTCAGTGATTCTCATTTTATTGTTCAAGGCTATGGACTTAACAGTTGCAATTTTTCACATATGAACTTCCTGATACAGAGCGAACCTCGCTTGCTGGTCATTACACACGAGATTTTTTTTAAGAAATGCAAACACTAACACATATATATATATACACACATACATATATACACACATATATACATATATATACACATACATATATACATACATACATACATACATACATACGCAGGATGTTCGGAAATTAAACGCCCAAACTGCGGGAGGTGATTCCTTATGAAAAACAAAGCCGAAAATACACAGGACACCATATACCTAAACGGAATATTAAAGGAAATATGAGCCTATAAATATTGGGTTTTGAAAACGTATGTTTGCTGAATGCCTTGTGCAACGTCTGCAAAGTCCGCAGCAGGAAGGTGACTTATGTCTCCCATGTTGCAGAGACAATGCGTAATGTTGGCCGTCCTTGATCTGTGCGCACTGTTCGACTTGAGGAAGTGATACGTCAGCACATCGGCGACGTGCCCTCCTCTAGTACACGCTCCATAGCGCGCCAAATGGGCGTGTCCCATTCAACCGTGCGGGACGTACTGTGGGTACATCGCCGCCATCCCTACCGCTGACAGAAAGTACAAGGAATTCAGCGAAAATACGGTATCAAAACCCAATTTTCACAGTCTCATATCTCTTATAATATTCTGTTTGGGTATATGGTGTCCTGCATATTTTCGACTTTATTTTTTCATTAGGAATCACTTCCCGCAGTTTGGGCGTTTAATTTCCGAACATTCTGTATATACACACCCGCGCGCAGTGTGTCCCAGTAGGATGCGAAGAATTTGAATTGCGCCCCATTGGAAACGTGCGTGACCTAACGGGGAACAAGTGGNGTGTGTCCCAGTAGGATGCGAAGAATTTGAATTGCGCCCCATTGGAAACGTGCGTGACCTAACGGGGAACAAGTGGATCATGGGAAGCTGCCATATTTACAGTTAAGTATTTCAGTGTGTCGCAGTCAACATGGCGAATTGGCCAGTAGAGAATCGCATACTCTAGCGCTAACATAACAGCTTGGTGTGGGGTGTCAGCTTTCGGCATCATCGGACCGTACTTTCCTGAGGAGCACAATCGAACTGTGACAGTAACAGAGCAGCCGCCCGTTACCAACATACGCCTGTACTACTGGAATTTTACTTATGCAGACAAAGATGGCGAACTCTGGTTTGAACAGGACGACGCAGCTACACGCACACAGCTCGGGAGTCAATGACAATAGTGTACGAGCTTTTTCCAAGGCGTGTAACTTTACAGTTAAGAGGCATCAACTGGCCAGCCAGGTCCCCGGACCTCACAGTGCCCGNATAACAGCTTGGTGTGGGGTGTCAGCTTTCGGCATCATCGGACCGTACTTTCCTGAGGAGCACAATCGAACTGTGGCAGTAACGGAGCAGCCGCCCGTTACCAACATACGCCTGTACTACTGGAATTTTACTTATGCAGACGAAGACGGCGAACTCTGGTTTGAACAGGACGACGCAGCTACACACACACAGCTCGGGAGTCAATGACAATAGTGTACGAACTTTTTCCAAGGCGTGTAACTTTACAGTTAAGAGGCATCAACTGGCCAGCCAGGTCCCCGGACCTCACAGTGCCCGNCTTTTTCCAAGGCGTGTAACTTTACAGTTAAGAGGCATCAACTGGCCAGCCAGGTCCCCGGACCTCACAGTGCCCGACACTTCCACATGGGGTTATTTTAAGTCAAAAGTCTACACTGCTAAACCTTGCAATATCTAAATGCTAAAGGAATGCATTGTTACTAAAGAGAGGGGAATGAATAGCAAATTACTGGAGCGTGTCATATGTGATTTTGTACGCAAAATACTAGAATGTGTTTGACGCCATAGTGGCCATTTAAATGATTCCCTTTTTAAAAACGTGAATTATACTAAATTGTATGTTAACAGCTTTCTATTAAGGTTTTTATTTTCACTTTTCATGCGACCTACTGTCTCGCTACGTAAGTTTGAAAACCGTCACATCCTACTGGGACAGACTTTATAAACTGATGTTTTATAACAATTATCCCGCCAAAATAACTGCCACTATACAGTTATTTAGTGAATTGTTAAGTTTTACAACGTCTTGTCTTGGCCTCCACTACAACGTTCTGCATTGCCACGAGAAAGCTAATATGTTTGTGTTACATACGTGTGGAGTTACAGCAGTCTTGTATAGCCTACCACAAACAACAAACTCATATGTCACTAATTAAAAAAATGCACGAAACTGTTTCATACATAACATGGAATATTCTCAATTGTAAGTAACGCATGGCCACAGTTTCCTGAATGTTTGGTTAGTATTTTGTTGTATTGGAACTGATATCGGGAAGTGTNGTAAGTAACGCATGGCCACAGTTTCCTGAATGTTTGGTTAGTATTTTGTTGTATTGGAACTGATATCGGGAAGTGTATTTGTACAGGTTGATGTCACTTTGAAAGCCCGCGAAACTCCCCCCCCTTTTTTTTTCTTCTACCATGATATTACTAGCAAACCTTTTAAAGACGATTTCCATAATTTAATTGCTACTATATGACACAATACTTTATTTTGGACGTTATATATATCGACATTCAACATTATGTCTATTAGCGACTTGCGTGTGCGACGGCGGAAGTATCAGCCCGTGCTCGGACTTTCCATTAACGTGTGCTTATGACGACAGAGAATGCCCAACCTTATGGTATACAACTGTGCCTACTTCAACTTATAACGTAATCAGCAAATAAATACATTTTCTTATGGCTTCAGGGGGAGTAGAACGCAGAGTAACTGCAGTGTAGAAAAATGAACAAGTGGTGTTCAATAACCGATATTACAAATGCGCTAATTTGCAGATATGTTTAAATACTCTCGATCACATTATTAAATAGATTTTTATTTATTGAGTAAATATAGTGGAAATCAAACATTGCGTTTGGAAAGTTTATGTTTACCTACGTGCCGAGGAAAAATAAAAAAAAGGCTGAGAANAGTGGAAATCAAACATTGCGTTTGGAAAGTTTATGTTTACCTACGTGCCGAGGAAAAATAAAAAAAAGGCTGAGAAATAGAAATTAATGACAGCTTTCAAAACAATTTAATTTAACGGAAATGGCTAATAGTTTAAGGTATACATTGTGCTGTGTTTAATATGTTAACAGCGATGTTTGCAACGAGCTGTGAAAGGTAGTTATTAAAGATATTGACAACTGAAATATATTCCTTTCTGTTGCGTAAACGGTACAGTAATAATTATTTTAAAAATGACAAATTTTTATTTGCAACATTTAGTGCTTCTTTCAAAAAAAAATTTCCGTTATTGGGGGGAGGGTTATTTTGCGAATTTTGTGTGGACAGGGGGAGGGGTAGGAATGTAAATTTATCATTAAGTCAGCTACATTCAAATGAATAAATATTATACCTTAAAAATAATATATATGGTTACATACCTGTGGAGTGTAATTGTCTGTTGGTTATTTTGGTCACATTAAAAGCATCTCCTTGGTCCTTTAGTGCCACAACTTCCCAGAATTCTGAGTAAGAATTCTTCACTTGTAATCTTTTCTCCTTCAATATAAATCCTCATGCAGTTATCCAGCGAACTATATCATAGCTTGTTTCTCAAATGATTCATTATTCTTTTCATATCATAAAGGACCTTCCTACAGTGGCTGTTGATATTGGTACAATCGGTATTTTCACACCAGCATTCTTCAGTTCATCGTAGCCGATAGAAGACTGTGATACATTGTCGCTCATATTGGACGCCAAATATTCAAGACTTCAGATCTATGCTTGCAAATGATCTCGGTCCATGCCATGTTAATACTGGCAGAGAATGTTTACGCGTGACTCATCTGCTGAAGGCGATGAAATTATTCAGATGTTAACACACTCTGCCAGTGTTTACGTGGTATAGACGAAGATCACGTGCGAGCAGAACTAAAGTTTTTAAATGTTTGGCCTCCAATGTATACGTACTACCGTAACAGCCCCTGTTGAAAAGTCCTTTGGTTCCACGAAGAGAATAATGATTCCGCTGAGAAACAGACTAGGAGATAGTTTACAGAATTCGCTTCATTTCATTTCTACAGTAAAAAGTTTCTTATAAGTACGGTTATTGTTGAAAACATATCCACTAAATTATTAGATTATTGTTGAAATTTGACGGGGATGGAGGAGTATTATTCTNGGTTATTGTTGAAAACATATCCACTAAATTATTAGATTATTGTTGAAATTTGACGGGGATGGAGGAGTATTATTCTGGGCGGGGGACCACCCACCCCCTATCCTCACGCTAGCCTGTGAATAGCGTCTAAAAGAAACCCAGGTAACATTTTTTTTTGTCACTCAGTCGGCAGATATATACAGATATATGGGTAATTAAAAATAATAATTTTACGAATGGTGGAAGTTTACATATTAGGTAGAAAATAGAAACAGCAATTTTCTGAAACGTGATAGATTAAGCGTGCGAACAATTATAATATATTTCTATAAACAGGCCTCAGAAATTTTCATTTTCAGGGTATGTCTACGTTCTCCAAAATAACATATCTCGGTGCCTTGGAAGCTGTGATTTAGAGTGAGAGTACTGGNGAAATCGGTTCGTGCGTTCTGGAGTTATAGCGTCAGGAAGGAAAACCCGACTTATTTTTATATAGTAGATATGGGTAATTAAAAATAATAATTTTACGAATGGTGGAAGTTTACATATTAGGTAGAAAATAGAAACAGCAATTTTCTGAAACGTGATAGATTAAGCGTGCGAACAATTATAATATATTTCTATAAACAGGCCTCAGAAATTTTCATATNCAATTATAATATATTTCTATAAACAGGCCTCAGAAATTTTCATATTCAGGGTATGTCTACGTTCTCCAAAATAACATATCTCGGTGCCTTGGAAGCTGTGTTTTAGAGTGAGAGTACTGGTACATTCAGCGATTTCGTTATGGGAAAATTCGATATGAAACAGTCAGTCTTGCCAACACGGAGAGGGGAAATTTTGCCACGGCGCACAGTGTAACATTTGTGCAACCTAGGAGAACTTTATTCCCTGGCTGAACTGAAGGTAGGTTTTTGAGGTCATTTCGCGTTTTTAAGTAACATAAACAACTTCGCATCAAATGTAGGCTTTATGTGACACTATTTACAACACGCACGTGCTAGCACATAACATTATTACACACAAACAGATAAAACATACCTTCAGTCAACTGATAAACATTAGAAACCATACATATACATTTATGCTCAGAGAGATATGTTACGCAACAAATTATAGGCTACTTAGGCTAGAACCTAACATGGTTTATAATACGCAATGTGCTATATTCAAAATATAAAAAACAAACACTAAAGCCGCAGAATCGTCACAGTAACGTGCGTACATCTTGTTTTTAAACAAGGAACAGACATGTTGTTGTTACTCATTTCGAATCAGTGCTGTCAGAACGATCTGATGACGTATAGCAATGTACGGACGGTTCTTTTAACAATTGCAGAACCTCTGCTGTCAGTCTCACCGAATGTTTAGTCTTAGGAGGAGCGCGTATACTTACAATTATTGGACCAGTTTTTATGAGAAGTCTAGGAATTAGATCCATGTTTGTTTCAGCTCTTGATGTTTTTCGTGTAAACAACTCTCGATATATATACTACTACGTTTATTGCGTGCTTCCTGTGCTTCTTCTGAAAGCTCACCTATCGGCAAAATACTATCGACTATAACATCTCTACCGTGGAATAATACTTTATGGACACTTACGGGCGTAGCGTACCAAGAGTAGCCTCTCAAGTGCAATTCTAAAGTACACCGAGTGTATGCAGCGAATTTGTCAAGATCTAGCGACAAACCATTATTCAGGAATTTTAATATTACACGAAATCTCTTTATTAATTCAACATTAACTCCAGTTATCTAGGCAGATATTTCATATCGTCCGTGCGGTATTGCCATTATTCGTGTTTCCAGTCTTTTGTTTCGGCATATCTACCGACAAACCATGAGTACTGCGGAACCGTTCCTGCACACGCTACTTCTTTTCTGCTACCTTTGTATTATTTTCTGCACCTCGAACTTGCCACGACTTAATATCTGCCCTGTATGAAATATGGAGTATGGATTCGCAGAAACGTATCCAGGAATGAAGGGGCGACAGTCTAAACGTTATAAAGCGTGCGTTTATATTTTCCTTTTCTGTCAGAATACTTAGGCTATTCATCTCACGGGGTTTAGCCCCGCACAAATAACAAGTCCGGGTTGACGCACAGAACGATTCAGAATTGCAGACTTTACCGTCGATCATACACAAAATCATATTGAGTCTAACTATAAGTCCCCGGTCATCTAAGGCATATATGGTAGGAGTGAGACTGGCGATCTGTTCTTCAACTCTGCTTACTCCACTGTTGATAACATCGACATATTTCCTTGCAAAAAATTAACTTAATAGGACGACAATATAAAGTTGATATCACGTTGATGAAGGTGCAGGGTTTTGCCGTACTACTGATTTGCGGTCGTTAGTAGCAACATAGATTTGTATAGGCACTAAATAAATACTGAACAAACTTTCATCTGTAGACTTCTCATCCGAAAATTTCTGTCGATACCTACTGTGTTCTGCACCGTCACAGCCGCATTTAAAAACAATACTGATGTTATCATCATCGGGCAAGGTTCGTAGGACATCTTCTTGAGTTTTACAAAGCCGTGTTACAGAGTGTTCAACAAGAGCCTGCGCTGGTATTTCCGACGATGGTTCTGTAACTTTTACATTGGTAGGATAACATACTCGCTTCACGTATTTGATCTTATCGTACGATGGATAAATATTAAAGTTTGTTGGTTTTGCCTGATCACGCACAATCTTGTACTGATTCGTCGAAAGATTGGCATCAACCATTAGAGACAAAGCTTGAGCCGCTGATAACTTCGCCCGATCTGCGAGGGATGCATTTCGGGCTTTCTTGAACTTGGTACCCATTTTGGGAGAAGCATTAGAACTCTCTTGGACGATCGAAGCAGAGTCGCGTTTTCCCGCCTTTCGTAGTTTGATTGCGATGGCCGTTGCCAGTTCCTCATGACTTGTTGACTCCACAAAACGTTTGATTTGTCGGGTTTGAACTTTTGAAGTACAATCTTGAAAAGTTTTCTAAAGCATACCAGCTCGGATTAGACCTGATGCAATACTTGAAGGACCAGACACGAATTGAAGCGCAATATCAGAAAACGTTAATGTGTTTTTTAGCCATGATGCATTATTCGTTAAAAAAAACATTCGCGGTGTCTTTGTACGTTCTTCCATTTATCCTCCCATTTACCAAGAAGCATCCTTATAGTACGCTTTAAACTGTTTCATGAGTCTTAAGGCAACTGTAAAACACCCAATGCATCAATCGCATACGCTAATATCGCGTTAAACGTGTTGTTGGCGATTTTTGTACCCAGTTGTCAAAGACAGCAAGATGTGACATTTCAGGAGCCATTCTGTAAAAAAAAAAAGATCTAGTGTTAACGCGCACTTTTGCCCAAGAATTTCCTATTGTGTTCAGTAGGGTAAAAGGTAAGCTGTAACATCGTTCAAAGATTCACCGCGGAGTAACGCGGAATACATTACTTTTACCTAAGTTCTTTGTAAAGAAGCGTATCGAACCTATTCGAGCGGTGCAATAACGAGTTACAAGTAGAAATCTTACCTTAAAACTCAGTAGACGATAGTACGATACACCACACGTTATACACTGAAGAGCAAAAAAAAACTGCTACACCTGCCTAATATCGTGTAGGGCCCCCGAGCATGCAGAAGTGCCGCAAGACGACGTGGCATGGACTCTACTAATGTCTAAAGGTATGCAGAAGGCTATTCACACTCTGAATCTTGCAGGGCAGTCCACAAATCCAATCTGCGCCAATTTGAGAAAGGGTTGCACGTCTGTCACGTTTAATGATTCTCGTCAGTCGTCGTTTGTCCCGTTCTTTCACGATCTTTTTCCGGCCGTAGCGNTCTGTCACGTTTAATGATTCTCGTCAGTCGTCGTTTGTCCCGTTCTTTCACGATCTTTTTCCGGCCGTAGCGATGTCGAAGATGTAATGTTTTACCGGATTCCCGATATTCACGGTACACTCGTGAAATGGTCGTACGCGAACATCCAAATTCTATCTCTACCTCGTAGATGCTATGTCCCATCTCTCGTGCGCCGACCATAATACCACGTTCAAACTCACTTAAAACTTGATAACCTGCCATTGTAGCAGCAGTAACCGATCTAGCTGCCGACCGCATCGCGTTACTCTGATTGGTTCCATACTCCTGTTATTTACATACGCACGCCTATACCAGTTTTTTTTGGCTCTTCAATGTATATCGCCACTCCGGACGAAACGTTACACCATTGTATTTTTGCGTTTTTTTTTTTCCGCTATATTGCGAATGTAAAAAAATTTAATAAAGTTCCCTCAGATTGGAGTATCAAACTTAAAGGAAATTCCTAGTAAATGATATTGCACGCTTCAAGGCGACATCCAGCCGTAAGGTAATATTGCCACGTCGATGGAAAGTAGCGTTAACAATCATCGCGTGTGTTCTGTTTCCTGAGAGCGACTATAGGGTTTCAATACAGCTATATCATCCCAAAGATACAGCATTTTCGCTTTAGTTTAAAACACTGTTTTACATATAAATAAATATCGTAAACAGAGGGCTATTTACACAGATTTGTGTTTCAGCAACCAAATTTATGAATGGGCAGTGAAATATCGACTTTCGTTTCTGTCCCAAAAAAAATTAACACTGAAGTACCTCACGGTATTTTAAAAAAAAATTAGAAAAGACGCAACTGCGTACAATGGGACCCAAACGTCAACAAGGGAATGAAGAGCTGAATATACATATTCGCTGCATAATACAGATGAACTGTGAAGAAATATTCCGTATTATTCAGAAATATGCATAGTATTAACCATAGGATAAGTGGTCGTGGTAGAGGTAATCGCAGTAGTTGTCGCAGAAGAAGTCGTCGTTGTTTAGTAGTATTAGTAGCAGCAGTTGTAGTATCAGTCGCCGTAGCAGTCTGCGTAGTCAGTAGGGCTACTGTAATATCAGGCGTAGTCAGTAGGACTACAGTAATAGCAGGCGTATTCAGTAAGACTACTGTAATATCAGGCGTAGTCAGTAGGACTAAAGTAATAGCAGGCGTAGTCAGTAGGACTACAGTAATAGCAGGCGTAGTCAGTAAGACTACTGTAATAGCAGGCGTAGTTAGTAGGACTAAAGTAATATCAGGCGTAGTCAGTAGAGCTACTGTAATATCAGGCGTTGTCAGTAGGACTACAGTAATAGCAGGCGTAGTCAGTAGGACTACAGTAATAGCAGGCGTAGTCAGTAGGGCTACAGTAATAGCAGGCGTAGTCAGTAGGACTACAGTAATAGCAGGCGTAGTCAGTAGGACTAAAGTAATATCAGGCGTAGTCAGTAAGACTAAAGTAATAGCAGGCGTTGTCATAGTCAGCGGCGTAGTAGCCAACAGCGCAGTAGTAGTGGTTGACGTAGCATTCGTCGGCGGAGTATTAGACATGGCTGTCGTTGTAAAAGTACTTATCATTATCTAAAATAAGCACTAATTTGTTCACTCATCGCGAGTGTATACAGTTTTTACACTGCTACAAGGTGAATTACAACCAAACGTAGCGTGTATTCCGACATCACTCGCACTTGAAAATAAACTGCAAGATATATTAGTTATGGGCTGTTCACGGTAAAGTGAGCCCTTTTGAGACCCTAGTTATTTTTTCCTTTTAGCCAATTATTATCGTTTAGCCGCATTTTAAAATGAATATTGCCATGTTAGTTGTAAACACAGTGTGTATATTCCACCGCACTCGGAAGTTAACGCCGAAAGCTGAAACGAAATATATTTATTGACTATTACTCCAAATGAGAGGGCTTTGAAGAGTGCTCGCTTGACCGTGAGCAGCCTACGTCGGAGCGTGCAGTGTGGACGGCGCCAAGCGCCAGGTACTCCGGCGCCAGGCGGCGAACCTGCAGAGAGAGATGGCGCGACTACGGGGGTGCATGGCAAGGCGCGGGCAAGCCGCGACCCCGCGGAGCCAGCAGGATGCCGCAGTCGGCGGCTGTTTATTTGTGCCGGGCGGCGCGGCGCGGCGCTGGAAGCTGGTTGCCATGGCGACGTGCGGGACGCGGCGCCCTCTCCTGCACGTGCCCTCTTGCCGCCCCTTTCCGCTCCGGCCTTCGCACATCGCGCACACCCCGCTGACCAAGTTTTGTTCTGCGCCGCACACTCGTCCCTGCTGTTATCGATAAACCTCTCCGATGCTCAGTTCCTGGCTAAACTCTAGCCTCTGTATCGAGCATTGAATAGCAAGGAAATTCCTCATTTTACAAACGTAGTCTACCGCATAGACATTAAATACATAAATACATATCTAAATTTACAAATGTGCAGTTTTTGTACCACGCATATCTTATAGTACGAGTTTTACTTGCAAAATTCTAACACTTAAATTAGAATATAATATATGAGCTTCCTTAAGGAATCCAACTAATAACACAGTTAATTTTTTTTGGAATTTGTGTGCGTGTAGTGTACATACGTATATGTATGTAAAATCTAAATATGCACATGAAAATGTTTGCATAGCATTTTTGTTTTCATCTGGAGCGGTGTTCGAAATTTTTTAATGAATTTTGCTAAGTACTCCTTTAAAAAATTTGAGACAATACCTTTCAATTGTCATAATACGATTATATAATGTTTATGTTTATTTAATTTCGCTTAAAACATCAAACTACGTGATTTAGACTACTAGTTAAGCTAAAAAGGAGTGTTTATGCTAATCTGTGAAATGAAAAAGATTATATTTCTAATGAATGACATTACATTTAATGTCTGAAAGTTGAAGAGTATTTAGTGCAAATATAAATTGATGATGATATATGTTTCCAATCAAACCACCGAAACGATTATGAAGGGAGAGAGAGATAGAGGCACACATATAAATAGAGAGAGAGAAGGAAAATCCTGAATACTTATTTGCCGATATCACATGCCCTCACTCCTTATTAATGCTCCATACGATTCATTTGTAGCCTCGAAGGAAAGATATACATATTGCGGGATTTCATGCAGTGACCCTTGAAGTTTTACGATGTGCTAAATACTTCCTTTAAATTTGTCTGCTCACGTATGATTTCTTTGAATATTCTGTACCTAAAAATATTGCACAACATGTAACATTTCGATGTTTTCATCATAATTATAAAAGAAACAACTTGTTTCACAATATATTAAACGC
The DNA here is from genome assembly GCA_002778355.1 of Clitarchus hookeri. NCBI lineage: Eukaryota > Metazoa > Arthropoda > Insecta > Phasmatodea > Phasmatidae > Clitarchus > Clitarchus hookeri. The sequence goes on from NQII01000045.1 coordinate 249,458, forward strand.
CAGAATATAATTTTTGTAGTACTATTATATGATGAATTAATTAATTAGATAAAAAGAACATTATTTTCCCCACGTTACCTACTGAAAACTAGTAAAATTAAACATATATAAATATTAATTAAATTACGAATAGTTTGGGGTTATTTTCCCATTCGATGAAGAGTGTTCATGAATTGAAGAAAATATTCTGACAGGAAAAAATTACCTTAAGGAAGACATAAAATCAATTTGTAATCTCTCGCACAATACATGTGATCGACTATTGAGAGAAACGTTTTCAACTAAATTAAGTTCATAAAAATTAATGTTAATATTTGTACGTGGAAAAAGAAGCGGATGGCAGCAATCGCCGCCTAGTTATGATTTCGACTGTGGTGTCTAAAGCGAGCGGGGAAGTTGTTATACAGGAATTCTCACGTGAACAGTGTGTGTAGAGAGGTGTTCTTCTGGTGCTTCCGTTTTTTTCCCGTATTCATTCCACCGCTTCATCTCCCCCACACCAATTCTTCATCATTGCTTTCTAAGATGTACAATAAATCATTGTGTTATTAGCAGTTATTAAATAATAAAATGTATTCAGCATTATTTATTGTGATTTCGTCTTTGGCAAGGCACAGTACGTCCCTCAGATGAATGCACAACTGTAATGAAAATGTAATACATCTACTTATTTACCGTGAGAAATAAATGGGAATTGATTATGAGAATTATTGGAGCTATTGGAGTACAAAAAGTCACACGATAATGGCCTCTAAAATTTTTTTTAACAATGTTCTAACCACTAACAAAGTCACAAAATTGATCTAATGAAATAGGTAATGGCGATAAATATATAAATCTAAGTCGGCGCTGAAATCTCCCCTCTAAGTGCGATGCAGCCATCTGTCATAGCCTGCTTGTTAATCCCGTCTCTTGTGGTAACACCGTGAACCCAGAAATCTTGCA